>BQNB010083499.1:6042-25800 GCA_026074375.1 Tanacetum coccineum
TATCCATTAGATTAAGATGAAGATAAATGGTGGAGATTGGTCCCCTGGTATCCACAAAAAACTTTGTATCCAAATGAACCTAAATCGATGTATAAATCTTGAAAAGTACGTATCTATTTAATGGACTTAACCCTATTTTAAAATGAAGAGAGTAGTAAAAGTTAAGATTTACCTCACAACAACGTAGATTCACAATCTTTTGCAAAGGGATGAGAAAAACCCACTCCTTACAAAAGTGTCTTCAAAGGGTCATGTTATTGCTACCCCTACCACAAATACCCCCCTAAATACCCGCTGTATTAACAGGACAAGACAGTTTTTTATTTTTTTTCGTTCCGTATTTTTTACATTTTACAGTTTTTGACTTATAAAACTTTATAATTTCTGTTCCGCCTTTTTTTCGGGCAATTTTACCAATTTTATTAATAGGATATGACCGTTTCCTGCTCCGTATTTTTCATGTTTTACTTCTTTTGACTTATCAAACATTATATTTTCCGTTCTGTTTTTTTATTTCATAGTTTTATAATACATACAAAATTATAAAAAAAAAATAAAAAAAAATTAAAATTTTAAAGGGGTATTTGCAACATTTTTGAGGGTCTTAATAACTAACCCCGTCTTCAAAAGGTCTCCCAACTTGATGCGTGTAATTTCTAGCCCGTCTTTTTCTCCCCTTTCACATCCCACTCTTTCTTTTTTCCTTGTTTTTTCATCCTACTCTTTTGCGAATTCTTTTCTCCAAATTCATTTTCTAATCATTCAAAATCACAAAAAATTGCCAAATTAAAACAATTTTTGAAAAGTTGAAGATTATCAAAATTAGAGTTTTGTTGACTTTAAGCGAAAACGAAATTAATATGGCAATTATTACTCATATATACAATTCACAAATGTCTAACCGACGGTTTGACCACACACTACAGTGTCAACAATAGTGGGCCAAAAAAATAGCCACAATCTGGCCCAAGTCTGAAACAGCAGAAAAAAAAAACTAGGCTGGCCCAAAACTAAAAAAAAATTACAAAACGCCCCCACAATTTTTAACCATTTACGACTTTTCAGAAAAAAAATATCGCCAAAAAGATCTTCAAACCGTGAACAAAACGAGACCAATATTGCAATGCTCCTTGCATACGTACTTGCTTAATCAACACGCCGTACTAACAGTAAAAAAAACGTGCTTAACCAACACACCGCACTAACAATAAAAAAACTTGCTTAACCAACATGCATGCTTAACAAATTAGCCCCCGCCGCAACGCGCAGGTTATATTCCGACTCGTTGATTAACAAACCTTAAATTCACATTAGGTCACCTCAGATTCTTCATTTTTTTAAAGATTTTAAACAATGTGCTCATAAAAGTGTCCATAGAGTGTTTGATAAAATATTTAAAATAGTAAATTTAGTAATCTTAGAGTTTGAATGTGTTAATTAAAGTATAAATGTTTTAGTAATTGATAAAAGATACAATATTTGATGTGAAAAATCAAAGTGTAAAGTGTCCATATGTGGTGTTTAGTTGTGGAAATTTTTTCATGTTTTTCTTTTTCTAAATTTTTAAAGAAGGAGATGGTTTTTTTTCTCTAGAGAAGAGTTGAGAATTTTGAAAACCTGTTTAGATAAGAGTTGTATTTTTCTTTTTAAAATATGAAAAGATGTTTAAATTGATTTATTTTCACTCATTTTTCTTTTCATATTTAATATTTTTTTAATATTAGCTCTTTTTATACGATTATAAAAACAATCATAAGCATATATTTAATTTGTAGTATACCCGAAATTAACATTACCAAACATATATAAATCTCAATTAACATTACGTTTTCGTCAAATTTCTTAGATTTTCGTCCGTTTTTTTATGTTTCCGTCCGATTTCTTACTATTTCGTCCGTTTTTTTACGTTTTCGTCATATTACTTACGTTTTCGTCTGGTTTTTTACGTTTTTGTACAATTTCTTACGTTTTCGTCTTTTTTTTTGTTTTCCTCTGTTTTTTTACGTTTTCGTCTGGTTTCTTACGTTTTCGTCTGATTTCTTATGTTTTCGTCTGTTTTTTATGTTTTTGTCCGATTTCTTACGATTTCGTCCGTTTTTTACGTTTTCATCCATTTTTTCGTTTTCGTCATATTTCTTATGTTTTCGCCATTTTTTACGTTTTCGTCCGATTACTTATGTTTTTGTCTTTTTTTACGTTTTCGTTCAATTCCTTACGTTTTCGTCTGTTTTTTTACGTTTTCGTCCGATTTCTTACCTTTTTGTCCGTTTTTACGTTTTCCTCCGTTTTTTACGTTTCCGTCCAGTATTTTACGTTTTCGTCAGATTTCTTACATTTCCGTTTGATGTTTTACGTTTTGGTCTGTTTTTTACGTTTTCGTCCGATTTCTTACGTTTTCGTCCGTTTTTTTACATTCACGTTCGTTTTCGTTCGTTTTCGTCTGTTTTCTTAAGAAATCGTAAACTTAATAAATCGGACGAAAACGTAAGAAATAAGACGAAAACGTAAAACATCGAACGAAAACGTAAGAAATCTGACGAAAACGTAAAATACCGGACGGAAACGTAAAAAACGAAGGAAAGCGTAAAAAAAAGACAAAAACGTAAGAAATCTGACGAAAACTTAAAAAATCGAACAAAAACGTAAGAAATCGGACGAAAACATAAAAAAAGACGAAAACGTAAGAAATCTAACGAAAACGGGCGAAAACGTAAAAAAACGGACGAAAACTTAAGAAATCGGACGAAAACGTAAAAACGGACGAAAACATAAGAAATCGAACGAAAACGTAGGAAATGGGGACGGAAACGGAAAAAAAGACGAAAACATAAGAAATCGGACAAAAACGTAAAAAACCTACGAAAACATAAGAAATCGGACGAAAACGGAAAAAACGGACGAAAACGTAAGAAATCGGACGAAAACCTAAAAAACAGACAAAAACGTAAGAAATCAGACGAAAACATAAGAAATCTGACGAAAATGTATGAAAACGGGCGAAAACGTAAAAAAACGGACGAAAGTGTAAAAAACGGACGAAAACGTAAGAAATTGGACGAAAACCTAAAAAAACGGAAAAAACCGACGAAAGCGTAAAAAGACCGACGAAACGTATAAAATGTTCAAAAATGTATGAAAACACCATAATTTAGTGGGTCGACCAGACCCAAACCTTTTGACCAATTTTTAAAACATGACTTGTTTGACCCATGACCCATTTAACACATGACTCATTTAACCCATGACCCAAACAGACTCAATCCGACCCATTTGCCACCTCTAGATAGGGTTAGAAACTTAAAATATTGGTACTCATGTTTTATTTGGTTTGAGTTATATTTACATTTTATTTTGTTAGGGAAAAAAAGAAATGGAGAATAGTAAATTGTGGTTTTCTATTTTTCCATATAAATTTAGAAAATGAGAATTTTTTATTCTTTGAAAAATATTGGAAAAAAGTGCAACTAAACAAGTTTTCAGTTTTTTCATTCTCAAATGAAAAATTTCCTAGAAAAATGAGATATTTTTCCCCAACTAAACACACCCAGAATGGGGCATTTACATCTATGTCCTTACAAAAGTTCAATATTACATCAATATCCTTCTCAATTTTGTAATTACGTCATTATCCTTCATAAACTTTTATAATTACATCAATATCTTTCCCAAACTTTTTTAATTACATCAATATCCTTCCCACACTTTTGAAATTACATCAATATCCTTCACAAATTTTTTAAATTCTCATATACATCAAAAAAATCGACATGTTCTCTCATCAATCGAGACCAAATATGCATATGAACAAATAAATATATATGAGCAATATTTTTTTCATATTTATATCTGAATTTTTGTAATTACATCAACACGTTTTTTTGTCGTTCGAGGCCAAAAAGTATATATGAATATATGATCATGATCAATATAAGAGATAAATAATAGTTTCATAATCTAAAATCAATATAATTATGATTTAATTGATTTTTGAACATATATATCCTTCTTAAAAGTGTGAGAAGGATATTGATGTAATTAATTTTTTTTTCGCAAGGACGTTGATGTAATTACAAAATTAAGAAGGATATTTATGTAATATCAACTATTGAGAAGGATATACATGTTATTCTCCCTTTTAAGAACGATGTACAATTATTACAACTGTGATTAACGAAAGTTTAATATGCAATGGTTCATTACTAAATGTTCATCACGTAAGTGTACGTCAAGTAAATGTTCATCGTAATGTCCATCAATAAATGTTAATCAAATAATGTTGATTAAAGAAAAATAAATTTCAAGTTCTACTCATCACATGTTCGTCAATAATGGTCTAAATGGCCATCAATAAATGTTCATGTTCATAAAAAAATGTTAATCAAATCGTCATGGTATGGATGTCGTTCATTATATCTTGAGGTTCATCATACGTGGTGGATCGTGAGTTAAAAAGGAAAGGGATAGAAAACGAAGGGAAAAAAGGTGTTGGAAGAAATTCAATAAACCTTGTAAGCTAGTGCGAAATGTTGATTCAAAGTAATCATACACGTGACTCTAAACGTTACATTGTAATAATTAACGTATGAGCAAGGAAGAATGTACCAACTAGCATCTCCTTTCACCTCTATATTTAAATATGAGGGGTACAATCCTTATGGAATTCGAATTCCATAATTACATGCTTGCTTTGTACACCAAGCAATCATAGTTTAAGTCTAATCCTAATTCTATTAAACTAAGTATAAATAAATCCCTGTACATAGACTAATTACAATTTGATCCAATAATATTTGCTACTATATCATAACAATTTCCACCTTAGTAGTAATTTTTAGTCTATATTGATACTCAACATCTTTATTCACCGTTGGAACCTCGAATCAGAGACCACCTTGTTAACTAAGCATTGTAACTTAGTAAATATCCAAGTTAGCTTTCCTTAGATCTCATTCGCTTTCTTTATTTCAGCAACATTACTCTCTGCACACTCTTGACTATGTACTCTTGTTTTCAAAATGTATGCCCCATATTTGCACCAAGGTGTACCTGCTCATGTACCAAGCAGTCTGTTTTTGTCTTTCCTTCAAGTTGTTTAACCTCAAACTTTCTTTGAGCCGATGCATCATCATCAATACTATTTTGAATTACCTCATCTTCACGATTTTCCTCAGCTCACTAAAGTTCCACTTCAAACCAAACACTTTGAACATGTACTTCGTGGAATCCTGTTTTAAAACCAGGACCGAGTTTCTTGAACCTTACTTGTTGTGAACCTCCATGCTTTCGTACATTATTCCATTGAGCTTTTCGATGATTAACATGTTATTCATACTAGCCATTCTTATTTAACCTTGCTACAAACCTTGTAAAATTGCTTATTTACCAACTTTACCAACAAGTCTCAGAAGCTGTAGAATTATGTGCACGCTTTAAGAGAATAAAATACTTCAATTAATATATGATTCTATGAGGTCACACGAAATATGTGAAACTATAGTTTTATATATTTATTGTAAATATATAAATGATATGCTTTTACGAAAACACATTGGGCTTAATTTGTTGGACTAATTAAGAAGGAATGGGATTGAACCAAAGTCATAGTGGGTGAAGCGCACTTTGACCATGAATCGGCTTAACCACATAAGGGGGTGTCGGGCTGGGCTTGGTTCAGTTTCTTGTTTGAAAAGATATGTATATTAGTATGATAATATCAAATCTTTTAAACATAGTAATTATCTTTTTTTAGTTATAGTAATCATCTTATTTTGAATAGGGTTAATAGACAAAGAAGTTACTATACTTTTCCAAAAAGTTCGCCTAAGTTACTCACCTTTCATTTTGTTCACTTAGGATACTGAACTTTTGATAAACATACACCCCCATAATTTCAATGTTAATCCGAGCAACCTGGACGTATATTTTTAGGTAAGTTAAGTAACATAAATGTCATATTTTTGCAAGTTCAATGATGTTTACGTATATTTTTGCAAAGTTGAGTAACCCCAAATGTCATGTTTCATAAGTTTAGTAACCTAAGTGAACAAAATGAAAGTTTAGTAACTTAGGCGAACTTTTTGGGAAAATATAATAACTTCTTTGTATAATAACCCTTTTAAATATGGTAATTATCTTTTAGGAGGCCTATAAATAAAAAAAGATAAATAAGGTTTCATAACTAATTGTCAATTATCAAAACCCTAGAATGCCCCCACCTCATTGTTTTGTAGGTTGAGCACAAGCAAACACCAAACACACTCGTGTTTTATGCTTTACCAATTTTATTGTATGTGTGAATGTTTTTGGATTAACCACCCTAATATAATCGCCTGAGCGTTAGCGTGCATTAACCGTGAGGAGATCTTACATTAAGATCTTTCAAGTACTCGTTGATCTCCTACTCCAAACAAGGTACGCAACATGTGTAATTTCCTTACAATGATTAGTCATACATCATATAAAGATCGCCGTGATCGTAAACGCGCAAAAGAGGTTTTGTCTTCCGTTGCTTTATCTGTTTTACTGTTAATTGTTAGAGTAATTTTTAAATCACCCTTGCGTTTTCCTTCACATGCTGTGAGTTAAACCCACTTTCTTGTAATAATATATCTACTCTCTTTTAGAAAACTCCAAAGTTTCGATCTTTCCACCTCAAGTCTACAACCTTGATATACCTTGTATTTCAAGTAATCACTTTTTTTGAATCTCAAGACAAAGTTAAACCTTAATCGTCTTTCAAGAACCACCAAGAATTGAATTTTAAG
The DNA here is from genome assembly GCA_026074375.1 of Tanacetum coccineum. Lineage (NCBI taxonomy): Eukaryota > Viridiplantae > Streptophyta > Magnoliopsida > Asterales > Asteraceae > Tanacetum > Tanacetum coccineum. Next base: position 12,807 of record BQNB010083499.1, read on the forward strand.
AAAGTCTCGGACACCTTCAAACTTTAATAATTCAAGACTCTAGATAATCAATTACATTTTGAATCATTTTTACCATTCAACTTGATCACCTCTAGATCATAAAAATAACACTTCAAAGCTTAAAGATTCAACCTTGTACAAACCCTTTTAAAGCTTGAACCTTTTCGTACTAAACCTTTGGAGTACCAACCTTGATAAACCCAAAACTTGCAAAAAAAACGACAATATTAAGCCCTGAAACCTTTGATTGAAATATACTTCGAATGAAAAACTGCAGATTCTGAATCTTTGATTGAAGATCCCTCTGGTGAGATTACAGATCTATGTCTCTTCGACCTACGATTAGAATTTCAGAAAGATCCATTGGTGAACAGACCCGTAACATCAAATCTGAAGAAGAATGTTAAGAACTAGCATTCAACCTCACCTCTATTTATAGAGATGAGGGGGTATATAAACCATGTTAGAGTCGGCTAAGGAATACAACAATCGACCCTTTTATGAACAGCGGACCATATGGCCTTTACTTGCTTCCAAGGCAATCTAAGCGGTTTTTAGTTATAGTCTAATCTCAATTTAAATAACAACGTACACATAAGTCCTTAAATTACGTTTAAGTTTGCTCCTAATATATTACCAAAGGAACATGTGTCACTCCCTGATAATTTGTAGACTTTTCTAAAAGAAAACCAACCTTTTATCTGATAATCTACCAAACAAGTTAATAAGCAACTTTTACACTCTGTTCCTGAGTTTTGAAATATAAGGAAGAGAAGAGAAGTGATAAAAATGGGCAGAAAAGAAGAGGAGAGAAATTGTTAGGATTAAAAGCCTTCTTGAAGTTACTGCTGCTAAGCTAAAGTTAGTGTTGTTCATTAACTTTAATGAAAAATATGCTAAGTAGTTAGTGCTGCTAGTATAAAGTTAGTACTGCTAGTTCATAGTTACTACTGCTAGTATATATTAGTACTGCTAGTGTAAAGTTAGTACTGCTGGTGAAGATTGAAGAAAATATTCAAAGTAGTTACTACTGCTTGTACACAGTTAATGCTGCTAGTGTATAAGTTACTACTGCTGGTGTTAAAAGTTAATGCTGCTAGTACAAAAGTTACAACTGCTCAAAGATTAAGACTGCTGAAAGAGTTTCTACTGTCAAAAGAGAATGGATAAAGACAGAAGAAAGGATAAAGATTGATTGGAGATCAAGATTACTTACGTGATAAGTATTAGTTATTTATAGAATAGATCATAGAGAATATTCTAAGTTTTAGGAATATATTGTAAATCGACTAGGACTCCTTGGTGTATAAAAGGAGGTCCTAGGGCATAGAGTTTGCTATCTAGAAATCTTTTGTTTTGATATCGTTATAGCTTCAAGGTTTTGTAACCCTAATACTAGCTAGGAAGAGTATTCATATTATTTGTAATAATAATATTGGAGCTTTTATTGTTGAATTATATTGTCTTGTGTTACTGTTTCATTAAGAATTCTTCTAATATTAAAGATTAGATTTCGCATAATCTTTAATACACTTAACAAAGTTTCTACTATAGTTGTGTTAGATTTATCTAATATAACTAAACCTTAAACAAGCTTAAGGAATTCGATCTATTGAAGTGGGATCCAACAAGAGGTATCCTACATCTTGGGACAACAAGTGGTATCAGAGCTTGTTGAGAAGCTTTGAATAAGAAGAACATGTTTGAATACACAAGATCTCTTTGCTAGAAGATATGGATTCAGAATTTGCACATATGGTGGTTGCATCCAAGGTTCCAATGCTCAAACCTGATGAGTTTGAGTTATGGAGGATGAGAATAGAACAGTACATCCAGATGATTGACTATGCTCTATGGGAGATCATAGAGAATGGAAATACTGCACCAAAAACAACAGTTGTGGAAGGTGTTGAGAAAGTAATACCTCCTACAACTACTAGAGAAAAGGCTCATAAGAGGTTAGAAGTGAAGGCCAGAAGCACCTTGATGATGGGAATACCTAATGAACATCAGTTAAAGTTCAACTCCATCAAGGATGCTAAGTTGCTGCTGGAAGCTATTAAAAAGAGGTTTGGTGGGAATACTGCTACAAAGAAAACTCAAAGAAATCTCTTGAAACGACAGTATGAAAACTTCACTGCTCCTAGCTCAGAAACCCTTGATCAAACTTTTGATAGACTTCAGAAGCTTGTGAGTCAGCTGGAGATTTTGGGTGAAACACTTTCACAAGAAGGTGTGAACCAAAAGCTGTTGAGAAGTTTGTCACCAGAATGGAACACACATGCTGTTGTGTGGAGGAATAAGCCTGAATTAGAGACAATGAGCATGGGTGGTCTCTACAACAATCTCAAAGTGTATGAACTAGAAGTCAAAGGGACATCAAGCTCAAGTACAAGCACACAAAACATGGCTTTTGTGTCTCTAACAACTCTGTGCATCTAATGAAGCGTTAATACTGCTCATAGAGTTTCTACTGCCAGCACTCAAGATAATGCTGCTTATCCAATAAATGTTGATAACTTGTGTGATGCTGTGATCTGTTGCATCTTTGTTTGTCAAACCGCAAGTAGTCCTCAACTTGCAAATGAGGACTTACAACAACTCCATCCAGATGACTTAGAAGAGATAGATTTGAGATGGCAGATGGCCATGTTGACTATGAGGGCAAGAAGGTTCTTATAATAGAACACTGGAAGGAAGGTGACTATTAATGGTAATGAGACCATTGGGTTTGATAAGTCTAAGGTAGAGTGCTACAACTGCCACAAGAGGGGACATTTTGCCAGAGAGTGCAGAGTTCCAAGAAACCAAGACAACAGGAATAGGGAAAGCTCAAGAAGAAGTGTGCCAGTGGAGACAACTACTTTCAATGCTTTGATCTCATGTGATGGTCTTGGTGGTTATGACTGGAGTGATCATGCAGAGAAAGGACCAACAAATTATGCACTCGTGGCCTACTCATCTTCAAGTTCCGATTCTGAGGTATCTAATGATTCTACTTGCTCAAAATCTTGTCTTGAAACTATTGAAGTGCTTAAATCTCAATATGAACAACTATTGAAAAGATTTGAGAAATCCAAGTTAATGGTTGTAGCTTATAAGACAGGTTTACAGTCTGTAGAAGAAAGACTTGAATTTTATAAAAAGAATGAGTCTATTTATGTAGAAAAGATTACGGCTTAAATTGGGATATTCAGTAGGAGAGATAACTATTGGGGAGATTAGGAAGAGTAGAAATGTTCAAAAGAAAAAGATGGGCATTCAGTTTAATGTCGACAATTTGAAAATGCATCCTAAAGCTGAAACAAGATATAGAGAGTCAGTTTGTAGACAATTGCCAGAAGAAAGGTTTGGCTATAATGCAGTTCCACCTCCCCTAACAAGAAATTTCATGCCTCCAAAACCTGACTTGTCATTCATGGATTAGAAGAGTTTCAAATAGCCTGTAGTTATTAAGTGTAGTTGAGAACAGTGAAGCTAAGGCTGTGAAGCAAATGCCCTTAATAGACAGTTAGGAAGAATAATGGTGCTCCAATTATTGAGGATTGGGTGTCAGATAGTGAGGAAGAAAATGTGTCTTAAAATAAGATTGAAAAGAAAACAGCTAAGCCTAGTTTTGTTAAGATAGACTTTGTCAAAGCTAAACAAACAAACAAAACTGATAGGAAAACTGCTAAACAAGTTAAGCACAATAGGCAAAACACTTACATTCCTAGAGGCAATCAAAGAAACTGGAATAATATGATGTCTCAGAGACTCAGAAGTAATTCTGAGATGTTTAACAAAGCTTGTTATGTGTGTGGAAGTTTTGATCACTTGTAGGTTGATTGTAATTATCAAAGGGTGGTAAAACCTGTTTGGAAAATTGCTAAAAGGGTGAATCATCAGAATTTTGCCAAAAAGACTCACCCTTGCCCTAAAAAGAACATTGTTCCAAGAGCAGTACTAATGAAGTCTGGCTTAGTATCTATTAATACTACTAGACAAAATATTTCAAAAACAGCAGTATCAGTTAATACTAGACAAGTTAATACTGCTCACTCAAAAACAACAGTGAATGTTGGTTGACCAATGTCATATCTTTCTAAAATAGCACATTCAACTGTTAAGAGGCCCATTCACAAGAATACAGCATTTAAAAATAATAACTTTAAACAGAGGGTTAATATTGTTAAGATATAAGTGTTAATTACTGTTAGGCTAAAAGCAGTAGTTAATGATGTTAAGGGAAATAATGTTAATGCTATTAAGGCCTTAGCTTGTTAGGTTTGGAAACCAATGACTAAAGTTTTAGACCATGTTTGTAAACACAACAGTGCATCAATCACCCTAAAGAAGTTTGATTATATTTATGCACAAGGCAGATCCAAGTCAGTGATGGCTTGGGTCTCCAAAAGAAACTGATTTTCTTATCCAATGTACAGGTCAATCCACAAATGGATTTACAGGATAAAGGAGTGATTGATAGTGGATGATCAAGGCACATGACAGAGAACATGTCCTCTCCTTACAAAACTATGAAGAAATAGATGGAGTATATGTTGCTTTTGGGAGGGAACCCCAAAGGAGGGAAATCACAGGAAAATGTACTAAAAACTGGAAATCAGATTTTGAAAATGTGGATTTTGTGAGAGGGTTAAAGTTTAATTCTTTGTGTCTCACAATGTGTGATAAAAAGAATAGTGTCTTTTTAATGTAACTGAATGTATTGTTTTATCTCCAAACTTTAAGTTAATTGATGAAAGTCAAGTTTTACTTAAAGTTCCTAGAAAGAAAAATATGTATAGTGTTGATTTAAAGAACATAGTTCCTAAAAGAGGTTTAAATTTCCTTTTTGCAAAAGCTACATCTAATGAATCTAAACATTGGATAGGAGGCTAGGTAACTAAAATTTTAAAACTTGAATAAACTAGTTTAAGGGAAATTTGTAAGAGGTTTACCTTCCAAACTTTTTGAAAATGATCAAACCTGTGTTGCTTGTCAAAAGGGAAAGCAGCACAAAGCCTCTTATAAGTCCAAAACAGAGAACTCAATCAGTCTTCCTTTATATTTGTTGCATATGGACTTGTTTGGTCCAACATTTGTAAAAAGCCTTATGAAGAAAATGTATTGCCTAGTTGTCACAGTTGATTATAGTAAGATGAGACTAGACATTCTTAAGTCCTTTATAACTGGGATAGAAAATCTAGTAGATCACAAGGTTAAGGTGATTAGATGTGATAATGGGACTGAGTTCAAGAATAGAGAAATGAATCAGTTTTGTGAAAAGAAGGGTATTTTGAGACAATATAGTGTAGCTAGAACTCCTCAACAAAATGGAGTTGCTGAGAGGAGAAATAGGACACTAATTAAGGCTGCTAGGACTATGCTAGCTGATTCTAAGTTGCCAACTACTTTTTGGGCAGAAGCAGTTAATACTGCTTGCTATGTGCAAAATAGAGTGTTAGTAGTTAAGCCTCATAACAAGACCCCATATGAACTTTTTCATGGTAGAACACCAACTTTAAGTTTTATGAGACCATTTGGGTGTCCTGTTACCATTCTCAATACCATAGATCACTTAGGCAATCTATGATGGTAGGCTTGATGAAGGTTTTTCTTTGTAGGATACTCTTTGAATAGTAAAGCCTTTAGAGTATTCAATAATAGAACAAGGATAGTGGAAGAAAACTTTCATATTAGGTTTAGTAAGAGTACACCTAATGTAATAGGTAGTTGACCAGATTGGCTATTTGATATTGATGCAGTAACAAGAAAAATGAATTATAAGCCAATTGTTGCAGGTACACAATCTAATGGTTTTGTAGGTACAAAAGCAAGTGATAATGCATGTCAAGCTAGAAAGGAGACAGAACCTGTCAAAAATTACAATTTGCTACCATTGTGGCCTGCTGATCCACCATTTTTCTAAGATCCAAAGAGTTCTCAAGATGATGGATCCAAACTTCAAGTGATGATGAGAAGAAGGTTGATGAAGATCCAAGAAATGATAGTGAAAGTATTGATCAAGAGAAGAATGATAATGTTAACAGAACTAACAATGTTAATGCTGCTAGCACAAATAAAGTTAATGTTGTTGGTAGAAAAACAAGCATTGAACTTCCAGATGATCTAAATATGCCTGCTTTGGTAATATAAGCATATTTGACCTCTCAAGAGATAATGAAGATGTTGGTGCAGAGGCTGACATGAACAATTTGGATACAACAATCCAAGTCAGTCCTATTCTAACTACAAGAATTCATAAAGATCATCCTCTCAATCAAGTGATTGGAGATTTGCAATCAGCTACACAAACAAGAAACATGTCAAAGAATTTGGAGGAGCATGGGTTTGTTAGTACCATTCAACAAAGAATAAACCATAAAGACCTTCAAAACTGCTTGTTTGCTTGCTTTTTATCACAAGAAGAACCCAAAAGGTAATTCATGCATTGATGGATCCAAGCTGGATAGAGGCTATGCAAGAAGAGCTTCTACAATTCAAGTTACAAGAAGTTTGGACTTTGGTGGATTTACCAAATAGAAAAAAGGCTATAGGCACTAAATGGGTTTTCAGTAAAAAAAAGGATGAAAGAGGAATTATGATAAGAAATAAACCAAGATTGGTTGCTCAAGGGCACACACAAGAAGAAGGGATTGACTATGATTAAGTCTTTGCTCCTGTTGCAAGAATTGAAGCAATTAGGCTATTTTTAGCTTATGCTTCATTTAAAGATTTTGTGGTGTATCAAATGGATGTAAAAAGTGCTTTTCTCTATGGGGAAGATTAAAGATAGAGGTGTATGTATGTCAACCACCAGGAGTTGTAGATCCAGACTTTCCTGATAGAGTGTATAAGGTTGAAAAAGCACTATATGGACTACATCAAGTTCCTAAAGCTTGGTATGAAACCTTGTCAACATATTTGTTGGACAATGAGTTTTAAAGAGGGAATATTGACAAAACCTTATTCATCAAAAAGTACAAAGGTGATATTTTACTAGTTCAAGTTTATGTGGATGATATCATCTTTGGTTCAACAAAGAAGGAGCTATTGATAGAACGTATACAACCTAATAGATTCTGGATCATTTAAGCTCTAGATTGTTTAGATCTAATCTAGGATAAATAATAACAAAGTTCATAGAATACGTATAGCGGAATAAACATAAGAACAATGTTATTTAAACAAGGTTTTTCATACATACAAGCTCCAATTCTACTTGATCAATAGTAGAACGGTTACCTACCTATAACAGGGTCAAAGACCTTGAGGCTACACCAAAACCATTAGGCGTCTACATTGTACTAGGCGCACACACACACGTTTTTTGGATACATAAAACAATGTCTAGGGATCTCTTTATAATATAGTCGCCAATCTAGATTAGAAGGGAAAACTAATTGTATTAGCAAAATAATCTTCCTTATCTCTTTATCTTCATATCTTGACAAATCGGTTAAATTTTTATGTACTCCTACATCTTGTCGAATTCCATAATTGTGGCTTTGATCCTTTATTTCATTCTTGTATTTCAATGTTTTATATATTCTGTTTCGTATCATCAAATCAGTATATTTCCCAACAATCTTCCCTATTTGATGATTAATAACAACATCTTGATTCTTCATGAATGAAATAATTTCCCCTTAAATCGAAATCTCATGTCACCACCATTTAATAAGTTGAAATCATATTCTTTGTAATCTTCGTCCCCTTTTGTAATAATCCATAGGGGTCTTGTAAGGTATGGCAAGTTGGATATTACAACTGTTAACATATATCACACTATAATCAGCCTTTTAATGACTTAATTACCCACCCTTACGTACATATAAGGAAAAATGTATTTAAGCAGTGAACTTAACTAGCAGTAGTAATAATGACTAGCTAGTAGTAATGAAAACCTTCCCCTCAAGTGGTGCATGAATATATCCTGATGGTTAAACACTTTATCATATGCTTCCTCTGAAACCAATATGTTAACCATCTCTTGAATCTCAAATTCTATAGGCTTTTTGTAATGATTACTGATGAAGAAAACTCAGTATTACAAACTTGATGTAGAAGTAGAATAACCCAAACTTGTGTCTTATGTCTTGTACTATTCACGTGACTTCAAAACTCATACATAATTCCTTGAAGTATAAGTAGACCGCAATCTTTTGACAAAATCCTCATCTTCAATGAGACACTGAGCACTACTACATAACTCCTTTAAGTGATAGCAAATGTGCGCTTTGAGCACCATAAGTTTGTAGATCACACATTGCTAGATTTGACAAGTCTTCATCAACAACGATTTTAAGTACGAACAAGTTATCTTTAAACGTTGCTAGCCATTTAAGATATGATAAGAACACATACCCAAGTAATTCCACTTCATCGTCAAATAGGTGATAAACAATCGTCTCCGTAACCAATTCTTCAAATAATCCCAAAACTAGCCATTTAACGATTTAAGTGAATCTTAATCCAATCCAAGATCCAATCATGTGTATTATCTGAGATCGTACAAAGCTAGCAGTAGTATCTTAATATTGCTTTAAACCCTTAACATCAGTATTAATATCATGTCACAAATTGTTCATGTTTAACAATTTCAGCCCATTGCAATTTTCAGATCAATTTCATGTACCAGCCCAATCTCATATACCACAATAACACTTAGGGTATGGAATAACACACATTATACAAACGCCACCACATCTTTTCTTTTCTTTAATACGCAGCCACAAAAAGAAAATCCAAAACCAAATATGCTCTTCTCACACTTAGCATAATCAAATATTAACAATATTACCAATAATATTGCAGCATTAAAACACAAAATCCCTAGCAATCAGTAACTTCAATTACCCTAGCTTTTATTAGCAACATTAATCAAATATATTGGCAGTATTAACTCATATAACTGGCGGCACTAAGTTTCCTTAGTATCATCTTTGGCAGCACGTATAGCAGTACTAATACAAAATGAGCAGCAGTAACATTCCTTGGCAGTATTAACATATGTTTGAACCCAAGCAGCATTAACAAAAACGCTTGGCAGCATTAACAGATAATACCGTTCGCATTGGCAGCACTAATGTAAACTTATAATCACGAAAAAAACACAAAGGAACAGCAATATCACCTTAACATTAGGGTTTCGGCACCATATATGCATCTAATAATATTGCAACCACCAACATGTTAGACACCTTTGTCACTTTTTTGTATATAAAGAGCACGGAAAGCAACATCGTTTTTACTTATCATCTCCTAAGTATCTTAGCAAAGTGTGTACCTTGGCATCTATTTTATCTTGAATGTTACTCTCGACACTAATCTCTTACATGGTGGTTTCTTCCTCTTGGACAGCTTGCTCAACTAGATCTTGATAAGGGTTTTGTGATTTCATCAGTTGGCTGTTCGAACTTGCAATCCTTATGGAAAAAGGACACGTCTTTTCTTGGAGCGGATCAAGTGTAGCTCGAGTAGGGTTTTCTTGATATTAACTGTATGAATACGTGTCTGTTGTCACGAACTAATCTTCACGAATCTTGAAACAAACCTCTTCTTCGTTTCCCTTGTGGATCCTAGTGTTGTCGTTGATTCTATCATACCTTTTAGGGTGTCGTTCAACAATTATTCACAATGAGCAGCTTTGAACAATTTTAGTAATAAAACACCATAGTTAATTACGCCTATATAAAACATGTGAGAACAATGAATCTATTCAGCAATACAATAGACGTAACCCTTTTTTAACTTTATGTTTTACAAAATTACTAAAAACCCTATTTTTCTGTTTTCACCGAATTAGGGTTTGATATAAACCCTAATAGAACCGAATTTGACCATGATTACCGAAAAATAGAAACTCAATACCATTTTCTTGTAAAAACCTTGAGATCCTAGATATCATGAGCCACGAGGGTCTGATACCACCTGATAGAACCTATACAACCTGATAGGTTCTGGATCGTTTAAGCTCTAGATTGTTTAGATCTAATCTAGGATAAATAATAATAAAGTTCATAGAATATGTATAGCGGAATAAACATAAGAACAATATTATTTAAACAAGGTTTTTCATACATACAAGCCCCAATTCTACTTGATCAATAGTAGAACGGTTACCTACCTGTAACAGGGTCAAAGACCTTGAGGCTACACCAAAACCATTAGGCGTTTACATTGTACCAGGCGCACACACACACATTTTTTAGATACATAAAACAATGTCTATGGATCTCTTTATATATATAGTCCTATCTAGACTTACAAGGAAAACTAATTGTATTAGGAAACTAAATCTTCCTAATCTTTATCTTCATATCTTTGACCAAATCTTCTAAAATCTTTATGTACTCCTACATCTTGTAGAATTCCATAATGTCGACTTTGATCCTTTTATTTCATTCTTGTTTCATTGTTTTGTATCATTGTTTTGTATCATCAAATCAATATAATTCCCAACAGCTATGCAATGCATTTGAAAAGTTAATGCATGAGAAATTTCAGATAAGTTCTATGGGAGAACTTACATTCTTTTTGGGATTACAAGTGCAGCAGAAGAAAGATGGCATATTTATTAGTCAAGATAAATATGTTGGTGACATTCTTAAGAAATTTGGGTTTACAGAAGTCAAGACTTCTAGCACACCAATAGAAACTCAAAAGCCTTTGCTTAAGGATGAAGATGGTAAAGATGTGGATGTTCAAATGTATAGGTCAATGATTGGTTCATTGATGTATCTTACATCTTTAAGACCTGACATCATGTTTGTAGTGTGTGCTTATGCTAGATACCAAGTCAATCCAAAAGTTTCACATCTTCATGCTGTGAAAAGGATTTTTAGGTACTTAAAAGGTCAACCAAAATTAGGCCTTTGGTATCCAAAAGATTCTCCTTTTGATTTGGTAGCATACACTGATAGTGATTATGTTGGAGCAAGCTTGGATAGGAAGTCTACAACCTTGGAAGTAGATTAATATCATGGCAGTGCAAGAAACAGACAGTGGCTGCAAATTCCACAACAGAAGCTGAATATGTGGCTGCTTCAAGTTGTTGTGGACAAGTGCTTTGGATTCAGAATCAACTACTTGATTATGGGTATAATTTTATGCATACCAAGATCTTTATTGACAATAACAGTACTATTTGCATAATTAAAAATCCTGTTTTTCATTAAAAAAACAAAGCATATAGAGATTAGACATCATTTTATTAGGGATTGCAATGAAAAGAAGTTAATTCAAATGGTCAAAATCCATACTGACAAGAATGTTGTAGATTTACTTACAAAAGCTATTGATGTAAGTAGTTTTATTTGATTGCTAGTATTGGAATGCTAAATCCTTAAAATCTTTTATCTCTTTATGTTTTGTAGAGTTTTGTATGATTAGTACTGTATTGTTCATGTCATTTAAAACTTTTTGCTGCTTTGTATATTAGTGCTGCTGGGTTATTTACTTAATAATGCTGAGTTATACTGTTAGTTTACTTAATATTGTTTTTAGGGTACTGATTTTATCTGTGATAATATGAAATAGCTATGGCTTGTGTTTTCTTGGTTTTTGGACTAATATTTTGCAGAAAAAGCAAAGAAAAGTGTTAGATTGATAATGGAAAAGCTAGTTATTAGAGAAAATTGACAGAGAGTTTTGGTGAGTAAAAGAATTGAGAGAAAAAGTGAGCATAAAAACATAAAGAGAGCCGTGTGATATAAAAACAGACAAAGTGTATTAGTAAGAAAAAGATTTAAGAGAAAAAGTGAGCCTAAAAACATAAAGAGAGCTGTGTGATATAAAAACAGACAGAGTGTACAAGCAAGAAAAAGAATTGAGAGAAAAAATGAGTTAAAAATAGAAAGAGATGACATTTATTTTTAATGGATATGCTGTTTGGAATGGAATTAGAGTTAATGCTGGTGAATCAAAGTTAATGCTACTAGGCATAACTTACTGCTGCTGGTTGTAAGTTAATGCTGCTAGGCATAACTTACTGCTGAGTTACTACTGCTGGGTTACTTACTACTGCTGGTGGAGGTTAATGCTGTTAGGCATAAACTTACTACCGCTGGTGATGGTTAATGCTGTTGAGGGTATTTTCATAAATACTTTAATTAAGGGTTTGAATCACTCATTTGATCAATTTCATACTTTTGTATACTCTCTATTCACAAACCCTAACTCAATTTTATCATTCATCATCAAAACCCAACACAATGACGACCCTAAAGTTTGCTGATACTTATAACATGGTCGCGTTTTTGGCTAAACCCGCTGAAAGTGAAGGGTTTGAGCAGATTGTGGATTTTCTTAATGCACACACTATAAAGTATGCACTAACGATCAATCCTACAATATATACTTCATGCATTGAACAATTCTGGACTACTGTCAAGGCGAAAACTGTCAATGGGGAAGTACAGTTACAAGCCCTAGTGGATGGAAAGAAGATCATCATTACTGAGTTGATTGTAAGAAGAGATTGTTGGGATTTGAGATTTGATGATTACAAAACCACATATGAAGAAAAGAAGAAAGATGAAACAACAAGGACTTAATGCGCAATATTAAGTTAGCTTCTTATCAAAGCTAGGTTTTCTTGTAAACCCTAGCCTCTCTAGTATATAAAAAGAGGTAGGGTGAATAGTTTTATCATCCATCATAGTTAGATCTCTTCAATGAGAGTCTAATAGTTAGCTTATTATTAGTTAGTGATCTAGATAGCATAGTCGACTGATTAAAGTCGAATAGTGTATTAGTTATTCGTTTGAATAAAAAAAACCTTGTTGAATAACATTATTGTTCTTGTTTATTTTGCTGCGTATTAATGTTATTCGTAAAACTAATCCTAGATGGGCTAAACGATCTTAACAGTTGGTACCAGAGCGGGTTGCTCATGATATCTAGGGTTGTTCAAGGTTTTAGTATCTTGTTTATTTTGCTGCGTATTAATGTTATTGGTGAGTCAATCATTTGATTGATGATGAGCCCTTGTAGAGATACATAACACACG
>BQNB010083500.1:0-24257 GCA_026074375.1 Tanacetum coccineum
GAGATTGAAACACAAAAACACGATTTCAATAAATGGGTTTTAGCTGTAGGTGATGGTACCGTGCTGGCAAAAACGTATCCTGACTTCACTACTAGGCAGCATGATGATGAGTATCTAAAAGAAAGAGCAATCCTAACTTCCAGGAATGATGAAGCGGACACAATTAATGCCTATATGTTTAAAAAATTAGGCGGTGACTCTGTCGCCTACAATAGTGCCGACAAAATTTACAAGGCTTTGACTGATATACTAGATCAACACAACCTATATCCAAGCATGCCACCACATGCTCTATGCTTAAAGAAGGAGCTCCCCATCATGCTCTTACGAAACGTTAATCCAAGAAAAGGCCTATGCAATGGAACTCGCCTCATCATCACTGATCTAGGTCAGTTTGTAATATGGGCCAAAATTCTAACTGGCTCACATGTGGGAGACAATGTGCTTATACACACGATCATACTCACGTCAACACAATCAAAATGGCCCTTCGTGCTAAAACGGCGTCAATTCCCTATCAGGCCAATGACAATTAACAAGAGTCAAGGGCAGTCACTTAATCATGTTGGTCTCTATTTACCCAACCCTATGTTCAGCCATGGCCAGCTTTAAGTTTCAATGTCCAGAGTCACAAACCCTGAAGGCCTGAAGATACTAATAATACCCGATAAAAACAAGGAACTAAAGAATTACACCCAAAACATTGTTTTTAAAGAGACTTTCAACAACCTGACTTAACAAGTCGATGTATTATTTCAGTGTTACCTAAACGCTACTATCATTTTTAACACATGGTATAGCCCTGAATTCCAGATGCAACATCGACGCTATCAAAGTAGCAGACAACTAAACTGGACAAACTTCAGTTCATTTATTTCCATTACAAATTAAGTTTCAGCCTAACAACTGATAAGTAAAATTTGACTAAACTGATACAAGGAAATACAAATCTACAAAGTTACCAACTAATTATCCTAAACTAAAAGTGCCTAACAAGTCACAAAACCTCATCATATCAGCTAATTAGAAAACTAACTTGTACCATAGATCTTTGGTTGCTCTTTAGTAAAACCTTATTATCCGACGCAGGTATGGTCAGTACGCAAAATGTTGTACAAACCTAAGAACAACCGCTTGCAGATTGCTAGGCAAAATCCTAGCCAATTTGACCCCCATGACCACTCACACCATTCCAGCAAGCTACAAACTACTAACCTACATAAACACCAGACATATTAACTCAAACTCATTATACAATACCAAACACAAAATAACCCTATCTTTAGTGCTCTTGGCACGACATATCAACAACTAAATTAAACATCACTAAGACTTGCTAAATTTGAAACACAATTTTCTACCAAACCAAATAATTAAAGAACACGAGCTTCTGAATTTACACAGTGTCAGTCTCAAATCAAATATACTTAACAACATCGCCAAACACATCCTTCATATCTCCAATCCTATAACAACGCGTACCAGAATCATACCTATGGAAAACTACTTGAACACAAACTATCAAATATAATAAAGAACAACTGTCAAACCCAAATCAAAAGAACCAAAATCAAACTTCAAACACAACCAAAATACAAATACCACTATATCTTCACATATCAAAGAACAAAAACCAAGCCAAATACACCATAAATCAACGCCCACCAATTTTCAGATTCATAATGTTCATTCTTCAATCCACCTAACATCTACAAAGCTTAAATCATTAAACATAACAAAAAATTGATAACAACTATAACTTGATAACTTTAAAACACAACAAAACCTCAAAGGAACAAACAAAGAGTTCACTTGCAGCTATCTTTTAAGTAGTTTTGCAACACATAAGTAACCACATATTATATGATTAACTTTGTCGAGGACAATCTAACCATTAAATAACAACCATTCATCACAGAAACAAACTAACAACAATCATAGTACATAATAAAAAAAACACAATCATTTAGGTTAATACCATAACTTTCATATTCATTAACCAGCATAACATCTATACATGTCCCATACTTCATATAAACTAAATACACAAACTAGAACTTTAAAAGACTACACAAACTGAAAACATGATGACCAGAATAAAAGATACCCATCCCCTTCCCTAAAAACCATTGCTCACAGCATCCATTATCTCCACATGTGCTTCTTTCGTCTCAATCTCCTCCTCTGCTTCAGCAATCAAATCATTCAACGCCATTAGCTTATTATTTTCACCACGCCTAGCATCCCTAAGAGACATTAAGCTGTCATAAACTTCCTCTCGATCCTCCATGACTTCCATTTTAGCAATCACAGCATTCAACTGAGCAATGAAACTCCTAGCAGTTTGGGCTTCATCTCGCATGTGGCTCACGAAACGGCGGCCTTTCGCAATCTGTTGAACAATGAAAAATTTCATGTACTTCAAGACAGCCGTCTCACCGCTGAAATTAATAAGATCATCAATGACATGCCTTGCCACTACGTTTGATGGTCCAGGAGCTGCCATTGCAAACCAAATTAGGTAAAATAGAAAGGGAGTGGTTGTAGAGGAGAAGATGAAATAAAACACAAATTGGGGGTAAATAAGATTGATGGTAGAGTGAAATATGAAATGGGGAAAATATATGTGGGTATATAAAGAGAAATTTATGGTGGAAATTAGAGCAACATACCATCATTGCAAGAGGAGATGAGCCGGCGTAACAGAGAGCTGCTCTTAATAACGGTCAAGTCATATATACAGGAGAAACAATAAATCCTAATTCCCTGAATTGCACAAACTAAACCCTTCATATTTCTAAAAGACACAAACTAAACCCTCACACTCTATGAAAGACACAAACTAAACCCCTTACAATTATATTTTAAGCAAAAAACAACCCTAAACTACAAAATCCATTACATTAATGGACTAGAGACGTGATGGGCAGTTTTGCGCTACAGTTTGTTCAAATGACCCTCGACAAGTAAATCAACCAGCAATCCAACGCGTAATACTTTGAAAGTTATAATCAAAAAGTCTAACAATTTTACTATTATAGAACAACTATAATAATCTATGCGTGCTTTGTTATTTTACTTTAACTAAAATTATTCATTTATAGTTTAGTAGTTACTTAATTGGATCAACGGATGCTAAATGGAACAACGTGGCAACTTCACTAACTCATGACGACTTCACTACACCTTAACATATATTACAACTCATAGATCCGCATAAGCAAACCCTTGATTACCAACAAAACTAAGCCTGGTGCATCGCACGGGTTTTGAAGAATAATCAAATAACATACAATAAAAGAGAAAGAGAGGTGGTTTTAGAGAGAGAGTGGTTAGATGAACATTTTAGAGAGAGAAAGAAACATGAAAGGAAACTTGTATTATGTGTGTGAAATAATGAACAACCAACCACCCTCTCCAAGGCATGGAGAAGGTATTTATACTACCCTATTGGCCGGCCATGGAGAGCTTGTGGGCTTTCCATGGGCCTTTTGGCCCATTTAGATTACTAACATTACATTTGACTAACTACGGGATTTGACTAACTATTATTGAAAGTGATCGAGACTTTTCG
Source organism: Tanacetum coccineum (assembly GCA_026074375.1). Taxonomy (NCBI): domain Eukaryota; kingdom Viridiplantae; phylum Streptophyta; class Magnoliopsida; order Asterales; family Asteraceae; genus Tanacetum; species Tanacetum coccineum. The sequence goes on from BQNB010083500.1 coordinate 3,575, forward strand.
TATTCCTAACAATCTCACCCTAAGGGAGGTCACTCCAATTTACAAAAACTTAATCCTAGCATACTATGCTTTGACTTTAGTCTTGAGCTCGTAGTCTTTAACTTTAATCATTAACTTGTGAATTGATATAGTGATCATTGACTTTAGGCTTGAGCTTGTTCCTTTAGCTTGACTTGAATGTAAAAATGTGATCTTGAACTTCTTGAGATCATCAACCAAGCATAATCTCTTTTCGTCATCTTGTAAACTTTGCCATCTTGTGAACTTGTGACTTTTTAGACCGACATGCTAATATTGTTGTTGTTTCTTGGTCTTGAAAGCTTGAATAAGACATATTTCTTGAAATTCTTTAACTATAACACTTCGTCACTTTGAGAAAGATGTTCGGTATCAGAGTGACGAAAAATTCTTTGAATTTCTTTGACTTTAATACTTCATCACTTCAAGAAAGACGTACGGTATCAGAGTAGCGGAAGTCTTGAAACATGTACTTGAGCTTTCATGGTATCTTTATAAATGTCGGTCGAGTATGAGCATGCGGCTATGAATATGTGAGTCAGCTGGAACCAGGTACCTTCACCTCCATCTTTAAGTATCCTGCATTAAAACAGTTAGCAATAAAGCAGAGGGACGAATATGGCTTTGTCATTCGCCCGTGTTTAGTTGGAGTAACCTTTAAATCCGTGAGGATCGACCTGTGATCAGGTAGATTCAATTTAAGAAGAATCTACTTGACAGGATTTCCAGCTGAAGTATCAAATCTTTCTAACACATATGTATTAGATTCATCAAAATCAGCATGTTCTCATTACCGGAACGTCTCAAAGCAGACTGCACGATAAGAGTAAACCAGTGAGTTACTGTCTCACCGATTGAATAGAAAAATCGATTTGAAAATCAATCGACATGTCACTTGCTAAAGTGGTTTTGTGACACATCGAGAGTGTTAATCATTTAAAAAGTTCATCATCAATCGTCAATTCATATACTTGAACAAGTTTGATTCATTAAGAATCGCACCATCATTTCTTTCCAGTTGTCACAGGTTTGATTCATATAGAATCGCATAAGTCACCTACCATGAGCTTGTTTGATGTTGGCTCAAGCAGGATTTCAATCTTCATTGTGATTACTTGAGTATCACTCTGATGTTCTGGAAAAATCACAAGGATAATGTGTAGGACTCTTTATATATTTCTTGTTATTCACATTATGTGAGATAGCAAGCATAATTTTGACAAGTGTCCTAATGAGATTTATGGATGATCTCTTTTGGCTCTAGACTCAATAGTGCACTTTGGTTTTAGTGATCGGAGGCTGGAGCAGGCTGCCACCTTTTCAATACCAACTAACTCAGAGTGAGAAAGTTGATAGAAATGCGTGAAATTTCTGTGAGAAATGAAACAAATTTTTTTTGAGAGATTCTGAGTGGCTAGAGAGGGTTGTGCATTGCATCACTGGGTCTATGATGTCAGTCTTCAATGTCAGCAATCATCTTTGTGATTCTTGACAGCAGATGTATTGACCCGGTTTCTGCCTAAGTGTAAGGAGGGCTTCTTTCTTTTCACCCTTTATCTTAACTTTTCTTTTTAATTCTTCAACCCCTTCAGCGCTTACCGAGACTTCATAACTAGTACCTTGTTGAGTTTGTTCCAGTACTAGCTCCATCTCAGTCGGCACTTTTCCCTTATGTCTACCTAAGGACTACTACAATATTAGTGGAATATTCTGGGTAGATCACTCCGGGTTTTGGCTGGATATGGTAGTGTCATGTGACGTATGTGTACCCACCTTTTAACTCTAATATCGTAAATTAAATGGTCGGGTCTTTGGTTACACCTACCCCACCCCCCCCTGCCCCCCTCCCCACCCCCATTACCTCCACCCCCCCCTCACCCAGTCCATATATGTGCAGTTAATCAAAAGAGTTTCGACATATATGGGATAGAGCACAATTGAGATTTAAAAATCAGTTTATTAGGCCATATATTTTAATCTCATTTTCTCCCCGATTAAAAATATTAAACCTCGTGATATTTTAGATGTTAATTGAATTCAAATATAACTGCTTTCGGGGAGGGAAAGAATGTCCAATTATTAACAAGTCGTATTTGGAACATTTTTAATGCCCCCCCCTCAAATTTTGAGGGAATTATATGGTGTTTGAGTATGTTAATTTGAATTTTTTTGAATTTACTAAGAAATTCTTGAAAATTCATACTCAAACACTATATATGCCTAATTTTTAAGTCTACACTACACATTTATATATTCACAAGATTAATATGTACGAGGTTCATACACCCTGCATCGCCCGTGTCGAAACCATACCTATCGCCCCCACCCCCCCCTAGATCATACTCGCCGTCCTCTTATGCCCAAGCAGCCGTAGTTTAGGTTGTCCCGTAAGTTATCTTAAAAAAGTTGTCTTAGCTTCCCCCTAAATTAGCAATCCTTTCTTGAGTAGATTCAAAATGTGTGTGTTGCAAGCCGCATTCAAGCAGTTTTGTATAGAAGGGCCCAGCCCAGATATCCGAAGCACACAATTAACCCTTTCAAGAATTTGATACCGCAACACCAAAGTCAATTAAGTCCCGGATGAGCGCATTTCTCTCTTCAGGATAGTGTGATTAATTGAAAACACCAAAGTCACTAAGTCTCGGATATCTGTGTCACAAATATTCCCTCTATATATAGTCAAAATGATAAATCCATACTTCATACTTAAGTCTCCGATTGTAGACATGTTTCTTCCTAACAGTGATATGACAATCTAAAGGAATCATCATACCTATGTGTACCTCTTCTATCAAATATATCTACTTCTTTTAAGAATAAGCTTAGAGATTGCTCTCTCGTTTGCGGAGAAGAATCGTTATTGAATCTCGCCGCTCTCACCCAATCTTCTCATGCTTGAGATTAAATCTTACTTACATCACATTTACCCCTTGTTATCGTGAATATGTGACTTATGCGAGATAACGATGATTATCACACCCTAAATAAGGAGTTGTTAGCGTATGATTTTATCCGTTTGTTACTATTTTTCTTTTGTTGTATATCTATTCCTTCCCCTTGCTGGTTTCGATACCTCAGAATCAGCAAAACCTAGTACGCACATATACTTGAGATCGTGTTCGAAGAATTGATAAGCTTAAATCTATTTTGTGAGATTCAACTAAGTCTTAAATTTCAAAAAAGTCCCTAAAGTTTGAAACAAATGACATTGATATGTGTTTAATCACATATCATTTTTCTTTATTAAAATGAACTTAAAAGACCAAAAATACATGAAAAATGCATTGTATATGTGTGTTTTGTGATTTGTATTGTGCAGGTAACAGATATATCTAAAATGGACAAAAACGAAGCAAAAAGGAAAAAACCGAGCACGAGATTAAAAAAGAGAAAGAAATCATAGCCGAAGGCGTATACATCTTTAAATGGACCAACCCATACCCATTTAATGGCCCGGATCAGCCCATTAAGATTTATACTATAAATCCTTAAGCCTAAAATTATAATTCCAAATTGGTATGTGCTTAATTACACATACCTTTTACCTAATAAAACAAGCCTAAATGACCAAAAACGGACATAAAATTGCCAAAAGTATGTTTGTTTTGCTTTGTGTACTGTGCAGGTATCGGATATTCACTAAAGGACAAATCAAAGCCAAACCGGACAAAACCAAGCACGAAATTGGAAAGAGAACGAAAAAAACCAAAGTCGAAGGCATAAGCATCTTATTGGGCCAACTCGTACCCGAGTTAATGGGTCGGGTCAGTCACACATTGCGTATATTAAACCCCCCACCTCCCCCCCCAAACAAACCCCCATTTTCCCCCACCAAAATACCACCCTCTTCCCCCTAACCACTTCCCCCACCCAACCCTCATTATCCCCAACCCCACAACCCACAAACACATAAATACAACCTCATCCAATCACTACCAACCTTTCACACCCAATTCCAAACCCAAACACCCAAAAACCCCCCTAAACCCCCACCCAACTAACCCCCCCCCCCCCCCACAAACTCCCCCACAAACCCACACCAAATCCCCCATCCCCACCCCCCCCCCACAACCCACAACCCCCCCCCCCCACCACAATACAAAACAACCTTCCCCACCCCCCCTAAAATTCCCACAACTCGCCCCAAATCAACCAACTTTCATCCACCTTTCCTCAACAACCTTCCTCCCCTCATTCCAATTACCTCAACCCTAAATTCCACCCACCCCACCCCCCCCTAACCTTCCACCCAACTAAAAAAAACACCACTTCAATAAAAACATACCATTCTTCTACTATACTTCTCCTCTAAACCCCAACAAAACCCCAACCAAACTCAACAAATACCAAAAAACCATACAAAAAAACCAAATATACACCCAAAACTAAAACAACCAACCAATAAACTAAAACACCAATAAAAACCCAAACATAAAAAACAAACATCCCCCCCCAATAAACTTCTTTTAGCAGATTCTCTCTTGCTCTAACTCTGTGTGTTCTGATGCATATTCACTCACTCATCTATCTCATTATTATTTCTACAGATTTTAACTTTTATTGTTTGGATCTAAAGTAATTTTTTCTCCTGTTCTGGTTTTTTGACGCTCACGCGCTGCTACTCCACCTCCAAAAACCCCTTACTCTCCTATCCACTCTCCCTCCAAACCACCCATCCCCATTACTGTCTTAGAGATTTCCTTTAGAAATATAGTAGATATTAAATCGAGCGACTCGCTCGGCATGCTTTCGCCGCAATATACAGTAGTCGATCTTTAGCATTAACTACATTATCTTGTGTACTCTTTTTTAAGAGTGAGACTCATTGCTATTAAGATGTGTGTTTAAATAATTTAGGTGTGTTAAAGATGTCGATAGCTCTTCTTTTCCTTCCCTAAAAATATATTGTCTCTAGGTTTGTATGAAGATTTCCGTTGTGTTTGAATTGCTCATTAATTGTAAATACTCGCCATCAATCATTCTCGACAGCCGCGTAGCAATGAGTCATGAATGACCTCACACAGCACCTGTGTCTATATCTCATATTTCACCTCAAACTATCCAACAATACAATAAAATATCCCCTCCGCTCACACGCTCTCACATCTCATATATACTCTCTTAAATTGTTATGATTAATAAAATAAATCCAAAACTCAACAATAACTACAAATACTCTAAGATCGCAATAGAGTGTAATTCTTTTATAGTTTGAGGAAATCTCTCACTCACAATCACTCTCATAACATAACAATACATCAGAACCCCATGTGTACACCTTCCACATCCAAAAGATCATAAAAATGAGTGAGATAATCTCACACTGTGTGTCTCAGAGAATGAATACATTCTCTCTCCCTCCCTCTCCACAACCATCCTCCCCTTACTCAGAAATATAATGTGTGTGTCTGAATTACTGAGATAGAGATTCACAGAGAGATGAGATCCACTCTCAAAACTATAAGATGATGATAGAGTAGAGAGAGAGATCGCTATCTGTGTGTAAATCAATGACATTAATAGTAATTAAAAACCACAACCCCAACAATAAACACCCACAAATCATCAAACAAAAACATTATACTCACTCCCCCAAGAGATACCATCTTAATGTGACTCGTATCCACCCGCGCGCACGCTCGTCTCTCGCTCTCACTTGCACCATGGATAATAGAAATGTGAGAATACTGTGTAACATAATTACCACCCTATTCCAAATACCAGATGATCATCTACTCATAATACATCATGTGTGTTCCATCTATCACTCTCTCTCGTTGCAGATATTGTGAAATTACATAACTAAACTAAAATCAATCAAAAAAGCCACTCCAATTAATACTTATATTGATTCCCCATGCACAACCCCCTCCATTCCAAGCTCTCTTTTTAAAATGCTAGAGATTAATTCTCTAGATAGAGATATACCAAATGTGTTGTGTCTAATACAACCTCTCGTCTCTCGCCCTCGCTCTCGCTCTCGCTGTACGGTTTCATTATATCAATTTGTGAGCTTTTATAACCATAGTGAATAGTGTGAGTTCTCGGATGATAGGTAATATAGAGGTTGTTTAAGGTACTCGATGTGTTTTTAGTAATAGAGCCGGAGCGAGTGTGGTAAAGATTTTTCTAATATGTGATCTCAGAGTGTTTCTCTCTCCAGGAGGGACAATTGTAGATCATGTTTGGTGACGCCTATGATGTTTCTCGTATTCTTAGAGTCGAGTTCTGCATGTTTATGAAGTGCGAAAAGTCTTAGTCACTTAACAATTGAGATTGACATTGACGTTCTAACTAAAATCCAGTTTTTCTCCCTCATTTTTCAAGTTGGCTAAATTCAAATATCGTTAAGATTGATGATTAATGAATTTGAAGAATTTATCATTAGGTTTAGATAAGTGCTTAGGCAATGCCTTTAACGTTTAGGGTCCAAATCTCCTGTGGGTTTAAAATTGACTAGTTTCAAATTCTGAGTCTTCACCACACTCTCTCGCGCTCACATGCTCTCTAAGAGAGTGTGTCCCTCCCCCCCGACCCTGCCCCTCCCGGGAGAGATGTGTATAGCGCTCTTGTGTTCTCCTCTCATCCGTCTCACGATCCTCGCTTTAGTTTGCGATCCAGAGATAGGAGAGATAGAAGAGAGTGAGAGAGATGTGTGTGTGTGGGTGTATTTTGAGTGCTTTTAGAGGATCTCGCGACGGCGCTCGCTCGCATCTCGCTCTAATAGAGTCCAAGGACTGTTTCGCTCGCTTTTTATATAGAGAGTTTTTTTGAGAGATAGCTTTGTGTGTCTTGGTGTTTATGATTCATCGCCAAAAGTTTCTTAGTTTATAAAAAAGTGCTTATTTTCATATTGTCTTTAAGTTTTTGCAAAAAGTTTTCAAAAATAAAATGTAAAAAAAAGAGGTCACAGGGGTCGAACCTGTGAACTCCCCCGTTCATAGCCAACACCTTAACACACCACACACTCACCAACTGCCCTAGGGTCTTTTTCGTTATAACTTCACTTTAGTTTTCTTTTAAACCCTTTTTAGCTATTAAGCCTTTCAGCCCTATTTTGCTTTTTAACAGCTTATTCCAATAAGCCGTGTTAACCATTTTATTTTTCCTAGGCTTAGAATTGTTCTAAGCACTTTTCCTGAATTTTCTAAGTTAGTTTAATATTTTTAATGCATTTTTTTATTAAATCCATTTTTAATTCATAATAAAAAATATAAAAGTCAAAAAAATATAATTCTTTTTTCCAAAATTTTATTTTATCATTTAGGACCTTTAAAATTTAGATTTGCTTTTGAAGGGTTTAAATTTGGAGATTTGGGTTTTTAAAGCACGGGTTTAGGATCCCGTTATCGTTTTTCGTGATTTAAATTTAATTGCTTTCGTTTTAGGCTTGCTTTTACTTGATTTTGCATGTTATTTGTAGAAATAGAATTAGAATCAAAAAATCATTGAATCATTCAAACACGCGATCACGAACTTAAATTCGATTTTCCATTCACGCCTCGTCGGGAAACGACCCAGGAAGGTTTTTTTTGGATTTACTTTGGGTAAAAGTAATCTTCTAGAAGCCTTACGGAATACTCACTCTCTCTTACTATAATTGATATTATCCTTATATATATTTATATTATATATATATGTATTAAGTTGAAATCAATTTTTGGCGCCGCTGCCGGGGAGGTGTGTGCGATTATCGTGTTTACGTTTGAAGATTAGTGTTTGAAGACCCTTCCTCGTGAAGTTATCGCTTTCAATTGTGAATATTTTCTTCTTATATAAAAATACAAAAATATTTTACACTTCTATTTTTATTTTCTTTTAATATTAAAAATATCTGTTTGTTAATTATCGTTTCGGCTCACCTTTAGATTACAAACTATAAGAGATGTATAAGGATGGTTGATCTGACAAACTTCGACCCAAAAGGAGAAGGTTTTTAAAATGCTTCGCTCTTACCCGCTCATCCGTTTCTTTGTGCATTTTCTAGAGAGCTACCGCGCACCTTTGACTATCGGTCCCAAAAATATTTTTCTTTTATATTTATCTTCTATTAAAATCCAAAAATATTCTCCATAACCTTAATCCGTTTATTTCCCACTTTCTCATTACCCTTCCTTTTTGTTTAATTTTCTAAGGTCATCATACAACCGACGTGGTTGTTTCGGGAGTGGAGATCCGTTAGACGATTTATTTTGTTAACGGCATACTTGTGAGTTATGTCGAAACGATGCTCATTATGGTTATGATTGTCTCACCCCACACCCCACTCTTCTGATGTGTTCAGAGTTTTGTTATGATCCGAGATGTAGATTCAATCAACCCAAACCTTTGTGTAAGCACACTTTTCCCCATCACAATTCAAAAATTTCCTTGTTGTGGAAAAAACTGTTGGGGGTCCTCATGAGACTTGTCAGGTCAACCGATCAACCAAATATTTCAATAATTACCTAACAACACTGACGAGATAAGTATCGAGAATTAAAAAACAATGATGCAATCCTATTGTGAAATAATAAGTCAACGACGTGAGCAGGAGGCTATTCTTTATTACAGAGCAGGCAGTGAGGAAAAAACAAGATGGTTTAGCTGATCTGAGAAGGGCAGCTAATCCTTTCTGAAGCATTCACCTTTTCATATTTTTGCAATGACTGGACTATGATAATATTAGCACTCCGTCTACTACTTATACTATTCATTTGACCAAAAGTGCTACTATTATTACTAATCCTTCCGAGCCTACGCGACATATCTATCATAATCACGACATTTGTACTATGATCGGTGATTGATGGCAAATAAGTGAGGAGCCGGCAGATTATATTAATACTCCGAACTGGAATTGTCCTGCCTTCTACGAAGATGATGACGAGGAGTATACTATTGCAATCACACCCGTCTTACCAACCGAGGAGCCCGATAACTCTCTAAGTATGGGGGACGAGCATCTTAGCACTATTCCGGAAACGGAATCGGACGAATTAATAAAGTCTAGTGTTGAGAACCTTGTCCCAATCCCAAGTGAGTCCGAGGATTTTTCCGATATCGAAAGTGAGTGTGATGTGCCCGTTTGTGATAATTTTACAACTTTCTCTAATCCTCTCTTTGATGCTGACGACGATTTTTCCTCTAGTGACGACGAGTCATTTTCTGATGAGGACGTTCCGAAATAAAAAATTTCGAACCCTGTTTTTGATGAAGAAATCATTTCTACTAAGATAGATCCGCATCACTTTAATGCTGAGTCTGATCTTATAGAATCTTTGCTTAATCGAGATATTTCGATAGTTTCTTCTCCTAAGTTTGATTCTCTTCTCGAGGAGTTCTCCGGTGAACTCGCTCATATCGATTTGATTTCTCCAGAAATTGATGAAGCCGACTTTGATCCTGAGGAAGAAATTCGTCTTGTTGAGAAATTTGTGTATGATAATTCATCTCCTCGACCTCCGGAAGAACTTAATTTTGAAAATTCTGATGCTGTAATCAAGTCTTTCTCTCCATCTCCTATCCCCGTTGAGGATAGTGACTCTCTTATGGAGGAGATTGATATTTTTCTTACTCTGGATGACTCGATACCACCGGGTATTGAGAATGATGACTATGACTCGGAAGGGGATATTCTTTTTCTTGGAGAAATGCTAACCCATGATCCCCTTTCACTTCCTGAAAATGAGTCATTTCACTTTGATCGTCATTATGTTCCATCATCCCCTCGTCCTCCTAAGAAACCACCGGATGATGATGATGTTTACTTTGATATTGAGCCTGATACGGGAGTTTTTACAAAAGTGGTGGACGATATTTCTGATTATTCGACAAGAGAACTTTATGTTCATGTGCCTATGTTTTACCCACCCTTCCCATCCTTTCTCCAATGTTTGACACTTTGCTTCTATTTTCATCCGAAAATGACGACAAAGTTTTCAATCCTGGAATTCTTGGTTCTAATGAGGAGAAATCTCCTCATCTCTTATCTCATCGGGGCTTTAAAGCTTTCCAAGTCATTTCTGATTTTTCTAAAAGCCCAATGATGATCTATGGAGAGGACATTCCTCTCTTAGATGTTTCGTTTCTCCATTTCTATCCTCCTTGACCAGCTCAAGTATGGTGGATCGAGTCAGGCTTAAGACTCGGTTAACAAAAATAAGCACTTCGTGGGTGGCAACCCATGCTTATCCTAATATAATTATAATAGTATTAATAAATAAGTGTGTTGTGAGGAGGCTCGCCTCTCCCTTTCTCATGCTTTGTGTTTTTTGTTGTATGTCCAGGATTGCCCCGGATTATGAAGCCTCTCGTGCTCGTGGTTTTGTCCTTCGTTTACTCGAGCTTCAATCCTTAGCATGATTTTGGGAATCCAATATCCTAAATCTTATCGACTAACGTTTATCTTTGAGCATACTTAATAAACGGCTTTAGATTTACGTAGAGACCCTTCTTAAAACATTGAGGACAATGTTTAATTCTAGTATGGGGGGATCTATCGATTTGATTATGCCTGCAGTCGTTGTTTTCACGTAATCCCGTTTTTACCACCAAAATACCAAAAAAATGAAAAATTTTAAAAATTTTCAAAAATAAAATAAGTGTTTTATCACAATGTTGACTTTCCTGCTGGGTAGAATAAGAATAAATTTTGACTCGATCGAGCATGTTGAGCTCTTAGCTTTGTCCCTTAACCGTTATAAACTTGACTAAGCTAGTTTATTTGACTAAGCATTCGTAGATCATTTTATTAAAGATTTTAAATTTACGAAGAACGAGAAATGATAGAGTTAATTATGAGTTAGATTCTAAACAAGGATTAGTTGGAAATCTTAAGAGCTCATAAGTGTAGTTTGTGGCTTTTCTCCCATAAGCTTCTAACCGGACTAATAATACGTGCTTTTCTCGAAAATTAAACTTAAATCAACGATTTTTGAAGTATAGTCGATAACAATAATTTACTTAGTCATAGTTCAAATTTATACTTAAATTTTCTAAAAAGAAATTTTCTCTATATCATGGTAATATAAAGTGTTAAAAAATGGTGTGAAAAATGAAAAATGAGACAATAATAATAAAAAAAATTGTGGGCTAATAAAAGTTTACTGCATCTTGCCGGCTCACAGCCGATGTTGCAGTCTTCTAAATAAGGCACATAGTAATTATCCAAGACTGATAAAGGTTTGTTGCATCTTGCCGGCTCACAACCGATGTTGCAGCCTTCAAAAAGGTCGAGGATTTCAATTGTATCATGGTCATGTTAATGCTAAGTGTAATATATGTGATTTAATAAATATAGGGAAAATCTCTTTTTCTTAAATTTAAATATGCTTTCAAACTAAGACTATTTCATTTTATGTTGTGATTTTTCTAAATAAATTATGTATAAACGGGAAGCCTAAGAGTTTTTGAAACCGAAGGTCTGTGAGTTCCGATACTATTCTCTGTGGGGTGTTAAAAGCCTGGTCACCTAAGCCGGTCTCGGCTGGGATGTGCCGAGAAGAAAGTCGCTACATGGAATGATCTCGCCTTCAAAATCATAATTCTTGGGTGGAACGTGAAGCATAGAAATATTGCAATTTTCTTAAAAAGTTTGGTCCATGGTTGAAATTCGAAATAAGCACATTCACCTAAGATGTAATAATTGTCGGGAGCAAAATTTTTCACAAGTTACAAGTATGAGTAGTGTTAGCGTCTTAACTTATATTTAACGATGATTTCGTTTTTAAGCTTGGTTCGGGACAAGTGAAAAATCAGGGACGATGAATTTATCTTTTTGGGCATTTTAGGATTGAAGTTCTTCTTATTCTATGACCCTAAAGGTTATGAAATAACGAAAGTTCAAACATTTTAGTTAGGAAAAGAAAAAGGAAAAATATAAAAAATATGTGTAGTAGTTAGTGTAGATTTATAAAAATGGTAAAAACGGGGCTTTTCAAAGCTAATGATTCTTTAATTCCCCTTGATGAACACTTAGCTACTTTTCAAGGTAATTAGTCAAGGGGGATTGAGGTTCTTGGTTTTCTAAAGTGTCTACTTATAGCATTGCGTGAGGACACGGCAATATCTTAGTATGGGGGACTTTGGTATGTGTTTAATTACACATACCTTTTATCTAATAAAACTACCCCAAATGACCAAAAACAGACATAAAATGCCAAATATATGCTTGTTTTATGTTATTTACTGTGCAGGTATCAGATATTCACTAAAGGACAAAAATCAAGCCAAAACGGACAAAACCAAGCACGAGAATGGAAAAAGCGTGAAAAGTCAAAGCCAAAGACGTGTGCATCTTAAATGGGCTAACCCATACCCAATTATTTATTAAATCAAAGCCCATATCATAAGCCTAAATCATTTATCCATTTCCTAAATCCTAACCCGGCCCAAGTAAAAGCCCAACATAACCCTTAACCCTAACACCAGTTAAAACCATTACACCACTAGTCCCTGGGGTTTTACACCGTAGACCCTTATGACTAACACCATTACTCCCGTTAGTCCGTCACCCTAACCCCGTTAGCCCCTTTATCCTAAAAACAATCACCCGCCAAAACCCACTATTCATCATCCCCTTCACGTGATCCCCTGTACCATGAAAAAACCCCTCTCAATCCCACTTAAAACCCCACCCCAGAAAAGGACAACTCTACCTTGGTAATCCCATAGGGTTTTATTAGTCAAAATTAATCAAGGGTTGTGATTCAAGAAGTTGGAGAACAAGAAAATTGAAGGGCTCTGATGAAGCTTTTGAAGTCTCTCACACAACAAACACAAGATCAACAAGCTCCTTTTCATTTGTTTTATATAAATAGAGCTAGAAATCAAGCTATAAGATGATGGTTTCGAGCTCACTCACACAAGAAACACACCTTCATCACCTAGAACTTTCTCAAGTCAGTTATAAAAGAGAAGACCACTAGTTCAGCAAAGGAGATCTAGCTTTTTTAGTACTTTATCTTATTGTAAATTTATTGCTGTTCCTGTTTTTAAAGGTCTTTTCAGCTTATAGTATTTTATTGCCTTGTACTCTTTTTAAGTTTAATGAAATTTAAGTTTTTCAGTTAAATCCTGTTTTTATGTTAATGCCAGTTTATGCTATGAAAATGTTTGTTAATCTCTTTTAAGCTCTCATTTAAGCTGTTTCACTTAAGTAATATAAGCTTTCCCATAGCCTATATTGTTTAAGTCATTTTTACTTAAAAATCTGTCTTAAGCTTTTATGGAAGATAAGCCTAACATGGAAGGGCTTATGGGTTTGTACTAGCTTCTGCTAGAGCTTGTTGATAAGCTCTTTTGAGCATGTGTTAGCCTTGTTTTGAGCAAAGGCTTTTGTAAGTTCAAAAATCCCTTTTATAGCTTATTTTCTGCATTTGCTGATCTACTGCTTATTTCTGTCTTATTATTGCTTATGTTTGCTTATTCTGTCCTTATAAATGCTTTTTATGTTTGTGTTATGACTTTTAAGTCATTAGAAATTGTTTTCATAAAAACTGTCTTATTTTTGCTTTAAACTGCTTAATATGTTACTGCTTATTCTACTGCTTATTATTGTTTGGAAATTGCTTATTTGGTCTTCATAATCATCATGTTTAATCTGTTTTTAGATTTTATGGCTTTTTGAGATCTGTTTGTAGCTTAAAATGAGGATTGGATTCTTAAAGGGGTGTTTGGCACAAGCAGCACTAACTAAGGTTAGTGTTGTTTGAGTCATATATGTTTTTAAAATCTAACTTGACAAAAAATGGGTCTAATGAGGTTCAAAGTCACTTTTAGCTTTCAAATCAGTTTTATTTAGCTTAAACTTAGCTTATTTAGTAGTTTAAATAGATTCCATTCTGTTTCTAGCTAGTTTATTAGGTTTTGCATTTGATGTTAAAAGTTTTAAGTCAAAAAAAATAGTAAATCAGCTTATTTGTGAGAATTCTTCCATTTAGCCATTTGGGTTGATGTTTGAGTGTCAAAATGTGGTCACAAGTATCATACAAAAATCTGTTTTGAGTCTTTGTTCTTAGTTTCAGTCTTTCGATAAAAAAGTTCAAAAATCCAAAAAAATATTAGTGTTAAACTGTCACTTTTGACAGATCACTTTCTTGCTTGTTTCTAGTTCAAATTTCTTAAAAGTAGATTATATATGTTCATTTATGGTTGATATTCATCTGTTTAGAGTTTTTAGGTTTTGAGATAGGCTTTTTGAAGCTATTTTTTGTGTTAAAAGTAGTGTCAAAGCTGTCTTAAATCATTTTGAGTCTAAATTTGTGCAAACTATTTTGGGCTTAATGTGCTTATCAGCTTATTGTTTGTGCTCAAATCTGTTCCTAAATGCTTATTTGTAGTCCTAGATTAGTTGGGTTCAGCTTATTTGCTTATCTTAGTGCTTATTGAGTTTTGAAAAGGCCTTGCAGTTTTAATTAAAATCTAGCAGTACTCTGTCAAAGTTAGTACTGCTTAGCTTTTTGGTTCTTTCCAGCTTATTATAGTTGCTTAATTTTAGTCAATATTGCTTAATAGATCTTAGTCTTAATCTATTTTCAGCTTATTAGTCTTCTAGGTGCGTATTTAGTCCATTAGTTTTAGTTAAGTTTCTAAGTTCTAAACTAAGTTTTGAAAAACAAACTATCATCTTAATTTGTGCTTATTCTAGCTTTTTGATAAGTTTTTGAAGTAAGTTTCTTTATTAAAGTTTTTAGGTTTAGCTTATAGTTTAGCTTTTTTAAAAAGAAAAAAAAATTCACAAAAAGGGAAGCCACGAGGGTCGAACCTGTGACCTCTCCTTCACACACCCAACACCTTAGCACACATACTCACTACCAACTGCCCTGTGATCTTTTTCATTAATAGGTTTGTAACATTTATTATTAGTACTCATTTTAATTTTAGCTAGTTCAAGCTTATTGGCTTATTATCTGCTTATTCATTCAGCCAATTTTCAAGTTTTCATTTTTCATAGATTCTTCATAGTATAAAGTACTTTTCTTGAATTTTTTAGATTTTTATAAATTAGTTTTATATTTTTTATAATATTTTTAGATTAAATCAATTTTTAATTCATAATAAATAAAATAAAAATCAAAAAAATATAATTCTTTTTTCTAAAATTATTTTTAATCATTTAGGACTTTTAAAAATTAAATTTGCATTTGTAGGGTTAAAATTTGATAATTTAGGTTTTTAAAGCTTCGGGTTTTGATTCCCGTTATCGTTTTTAGTTTAAATCTTTAATTGCTTTGGTTTTAGGCTTGCTTTTGTTTTTTCTTGCATTTTAATTGTAGAAATAGAATCTCAAATTAAAATCATTGAATCATTCAAACACACGATCACGAACTTAAATTCGATTCTCAATTCACGTCTCTTCGGGAAACGACCCGGGAAGGTTTTTGGATTTTACTTTGGATAAAAGTAATCTTTTAAAAGCCTTACGGAATACTTACTCTCTCTTATTTTGATATTTTGGTTATATATTAAATATATGTATTAAGCAATTATTACTATATATATATATAGTGGTGTGTTATATGAAGAACTCATTTAAAGTGCAGAACCCTACAGAACTATTAAAATGAATATGGGCCATTAGATGAGTGTGATCAAAGGTTAAGATTAAATGTGCCAAAATTGTAATTAAACAAAAAATAAAGGTTCTTTTACAATTAAACAAAAGACTAAAAAGGGTATTATAGGCATTTCATAAAAAATCTATCAAGCACGTATCTCTCTTTTTAATAATAACTGCTTCTCTCTATAGATCCATTTTTCTCTCTTCCAGTAAACCTAAAAACCACTATGCCCCCTCCATCTCTAGATCTAAAAAGGCTTTCTTCCTCCCTCTCATACCAACTCATGCCGCCGCCACTGGTTCTCTTCTTATCCGGCAACCATTGCGTTGAAAACTACTCTCGACTGCCGCCTTTGTTCCCAACATTCGCCGTATCTGGTTTAAAATAAATAACGCAACTGCCGCCTTCGTTCTCGCTTCCACTGCCATATCCGAAATTTAAAACGGTGGTCAGTATATTGTTTTTTTCTTCTATTTCTTAGAGTCGTAGCGAGGATCTATTATATGTATATATATTGTTGTGAGTGTTTGTTTATATTGATGTGATTGTATGTGGATGAGATCTAACACACGTTCATTGCTAAAGAAGCTTATTTTTTGTAAAATAATACAAACACAACCAAATTCTATACTATAATGATTAAATCGATCAGTAAAGTATTCATAATAAATTATTTATCTTGATCATTTTGACATCTCTTATACAACAATAATCACAATATATTGTACACGTTTTGTCACATGACTTGTTTTGACAATACTTGCAAGTTCCAACGTATTATTACCTGAAATCAAAGACAAACAAAAACTATACCGCATATAAATTGGAACGCGGATAATATACAAAAATCGTGTGACATTTTTATCTAAATTTTAAATTCTAATAACAATAAAGATAGAATACTTATACTAATGTTATCTGGCTTTCTTCAAAAATCCCTTGAAAAATTTAAAAATTGGGAAAAAATTTACAAAATATAGATTTTCACAAAAAATTTAAAATTGAGGGTTTTGGTCTTGTAGGGTTCTGACGCCGTCAGGATCAAAGACGCAACAAATTGCATTTTTGTTTTTTATGAAAATTTTTCTAAAAAAATCCTATTCAGTTATTCTAGATAAATTTGCTGAATAAGACATGGAAACAGTTAGTTGCAAATATAATGACTCAACACAAAAACAACATACATTTGAATTAATTTAAATTATCTACGTTACATGTTTGATGTGGTTTTTATTAAACCAATAATTCCTCCCTACACTTATCTCATGCAAAATACCTTCGTATGTAATTAAGACGAAGTTAAAGACAAGACAAAGCATGATTACAAAACATTCAAACATATAAAAATATATAATAAAAATTAAAAACACATGACACTCCTAAAATGCATAAATAACAATAAAAGATGGGTTGCCTCCCAATTAGCGCTTTTTCTTTATTTACGAGTCTTGTAGCTAGACTCAAAGTCACACTCTAGGAATCATGAAAGTGGTCCAAGTCAAGGATATCACTTGGCTTATCTTTTTTGGATAATTTCCTAGTTGTAGGCATTGATCGGAAGACTCTATCTTAATGTGCCACGCGCCATCTTATATATAAAGTTCATATTGTTGATTTTAAACTTTGATGTTTAAGAAATTTGTATAAAAAACATATATTCGATTACTTTCACAAGCAAATAAACTTCTGTTTTCAAAAAAATTGTATACATTGAACAAATATAAATTTACATTTTAAAGAAAAACATATATGTTTTCTTTTTTAAAACTTATTCTTTGAACAAACAAAAAAACATAAAAAAATATTTTTTCTAAAAAAACATATTCGTAGAAAAAAAATGTAAAATTTTTAAAAAAAAATTTCAATTCCGAAAATTATGGGGATTAAAAAAACGTTTTTTTAATTAAAAAAGTAAAAAAAATAACGTGAAATTGTATTTTTACTATTATACCCTTTTGAATTAGATAAAAACATTTAATGATACTAAATTCCTATTGGTTTAAAATGGTTCTGTAAAGTTCTGCACATAAAATGGGTTCTCAATATAACACTAACCCTATATTTATATATATTTATAGATATATATAATTATATATATATATATATTTATATATATTTTATTTTTATATATATTGTTTAAGAACAAATCACCTTTTCACCCTAAATTCACCCAAAAAAGCCACCCCCAAATATATCCCATCCATTTTCGTTTCCATTAGTGTTATCTTACACCTACACATCACAACCCTTTAAAAGACCTCTATGAGAGTAATGACTAGTACTTGCGCCTAGCGGTGAGTTATGATCCTTTACTAAGCCTATGGTAATTTATATGCTATGATAGGTAATGAGTGTTAATTTTCCCGTTTCCTATATTGTTATAATTTATTATACACCCGAGTGAAAGAGAGAATCCAAACACTTATGTGAGGTGCTAGTATATGATTTTTGTGCTTTTAATTACGAGGTCTAGAAGGTTGTGTCGTAAACTGCTTTTAAAGAGTAGGTTAAATGCCCTAATTTGCTTTTGGCTAGGTAGAAATAGAAAAGCCTATTTGCCTGAGGCAAGGATAAGCAAATCTCCAACTGTAGTGGTTATTTGATGATGTGATGTTTTATACACTTTTTGAGGTCATTTAACCCCCTAAATCATGTAAATATGCCCAAATTATATGCTTAATCATTTGTTTTTTGTGTTTTTAGCACTTGGATGGGTTTGGGTGAAAATACACGTGACTTGGGCTCAATTGGAGAAGAAACGGACAAGACCGCGACTCTACACCAACTATCTTGAAAAAATCATACAGTACTTGGAGACGGGCAGTCTCAAACTATAAGCGAACGTGTTCAAAAATGAGCAAGAGACGGATGTCATAGGTTTTCTAGACGAGCGCGTGGAGATGTCGTGAACGTGCAGACTTAAAGAAACCTAGAAGATTCTATGGTGGTGACGAGTAAGAGATATAACGGCGACGGCCGTGCGCTCTTTTCCATTATATATATTAAATCCGTTTTTTAGGGTTTTTTTAGTATGTAACTTTTGGGAGACGAACACCCTAGTTTTAGAAGACAATTTTAGCAGCCTTTGGGCTTGTTTTTAGGGTGTCAAAACCCTCTTGTAACAGCCTCAACTGCATGATTTAATCAAGTGAAGTTTGTTTATCCCTTATCACTTAATATGTCTATGTGTTTTGTGATAGATTCTTGTTCTTCTTCTTATTTACCATGCAAGGCTAGATCTATTAGTATTTACTTATGATTGCATGACACTTAGTTTGTAGATCCTTTTAATGTTGCTTCTTGTGATGGATGTGCGCATTAGGCTTTAGAAAACTAGCCATAAGATATTAAATTGGCATAGACGTCTAGGGAAACGCGAGTGTGTAGAAAGGATACCATCGGTAACAGTCTTCATACTACTTTACCCCTAATATGGTTGATCCCTCTTAAGGTATTTTAATTGCATGTAATATACTCTTAGGGGTTTTGTAATAGTCTTCATACTACCTTACTTGTGCGTTGCCTTAACGGAATATTATGTAGACGGTGGGTTTGTGTAATTCGTTCATGACTTAGAAAATACTTACACATATCATTACAAGTGTGACAAAGTAACAGGATTAGGAGAAGCAAACTAAGGAGTAATGCATGATTAAGTAAAGACGTTCGTTTATCATATAGTTATCACCAGTAGTTTAGATATTAATTAGTTTAATTAGTTAAAATCAAACCAACCTCTCAAACCATGATTTTACCTGCTTTTAAAAAATATAAAAATACAAAAAGAATCTTTTCTCAACCCCTGTAGACCTCTGTTAGATTCTATTCAAGCCCTCCCAACCTATTCCCTTAGAGAACGATAACAACCCCAGAGTCTTGCTTATACTACACTGCAACGATTAGGTGCACTGCCTAGGGGATTGTAAAACTTCTTGTGAAGTCCTTATAAACTGCACTTCAACATGTTGAGCAGAGTTCATATTAAGGAGATCAAGAAACTCCGCATCGCTACTGTTACAAAGATATACCCAATAACCGGGAGGAATGATCAATCAAATTTTTTCACATAACAGGGCCGTCTATAAGAGCATCATTAGTTACATCCCAGTGCGGAACATATATGTCTTTTGTTGTAGCAGAATCAATGGTCTGAGACTCGAAGAAATCATCAATTGGGCCCCATCATCTGGAACAAAGGAAGAAGCCCCAGCCTTATTCCCAAGAAGGGAAGAAGTCCCAGTCCCATTCCCATGAACAGAAGAAGTCCCAGTCTCATTCCCAAAAAGGGAAGAAGCCCCAATATCATTCCTAGGAAGGGAAAAAGCTTCAGTATCATTCTCAGGAAGAAAAGTGGCCCCAGTTTCATTAACATGACTAGCGGCCACGGTTTCAACCCCAATCTACACATGTGGGTTAGGAGAACCAACCCTTGGAGAAGTGGTTGCATCCGTATCCAAAGGCTCAGAACTAGAACTAAGAATAACAAAATGCTCTGACGCAGGACGCGTCCGCGCATTCCCATCCTGAGTCGAAACAGACTCATCATGACACTCACGCTCCGGAGTTGGAGTGACAGAAGAAGAGACAAAATCCTCTTAGGCATGAGCAGCAGATCTAGAACCAATATCATCCTGACCAGCCTGAACACCTAGCATCTTCAGAGCAGCCGTATACTTACCAACGGAAGTAGGAACGGGCTTTGGGATGACAATACCACCCGTCCTAGCTTTCTTCACGGGTGGCGGACCAGCACTAAAACCAACTTTCCTTTTGTTAATACAAATAATGTCTAAAAACGTTATTTATATTTTTCGACCTCTCGATGTTTTGATAATAACAAAATGTGAAAACGTTTACGATAAAATTAAACGTTTATAAATTACTAATCGTAAAATTCCATTTCTAAGATTAATCACTTAAGGTATGGATAAACAAATCATTAAACATGATTAGTAATCAAGAAAATAATTTTTGTCCTAAACCTTACATTTTTACAAAAGTGTTTTTTACAAAAATATAAACACAAAATA
Organism: Tanacetum coccineum; assembly: GCA_026074375.1. Lineage (NCBI taxonomy): Eukaryota > Viridiplantae > Streptophyta > Magnoliopsida > Asterales > Asteraceae > Tanacetum > Tanacetum coccineum. The sequence goes on from BQNB010083500.1 coordinate 24,165, forward strand.
ATTATTTATAAAAGAAATGTTTTATTAAATTAATTAATTTGAAATCAGATTTTCCCCCTAAAATGGGAGGTTCTAAAATAGATAACACCTTCC
>BQNB010083501.1:5663-19427 GCA_026074375.1 Tanacetum coccineum
CTTTTAAACTTATGTGTGATGCAAGTGACTTTGCGATTCGTGCGGTTTTGGGACAACGAAAGACGAAGCATTTTCAGCCTATACATTACGCTAGTAAGACAATGACCGAAGCTTAAGTTCATTACACTACCACGGAAAAGGAAATGCTTTTCGTTGTTTATGCTTTTGAGAAGTTTCGGCCATATCTTGTCTTGTCTAAGAGTATAGTGTATACGGATCACTCGGCTTTAAAATACCTTTTGAATAAGCAAGATGCTAAGCCGAGGTTGCTCCGGTGGGTGCTCCTCCTACAATAATTAGATATCATCATCCGTGATAAGAAAGGGAGCTACAATCTCGCGGCCGACCATTTGTCTAGACTTGAGAATCCTCATAAGGATGTGTTAGAAAACAAAGACATAAATGAAAAATTTCCTTTAGAGACTCTTGGAGTTATATCAAGTGCAAGTACCCCATGGTTTGCCGATTTTGCAAATTTCCATGCGGGAAATTTCATCATCAAAGGGATATCGTCCCAACAAAAGAAGAAGTTTTTCAAAGACGTTAAACATTACTTTTGGGATGATCCCTATCATTTTCAGATTTGTGCGGATCAAACTATTCGAAGGTGTGTGCATGGCCAAGAAGTTATTGACATCCTCAAAGCTTGTCATGAAGGACCCACCGGGGGCCATCATGGTGCCAATCTCGCCGCTAAGAAAGTATTTGATGCCGGTTTCTTTTGGCCGACCATATATCGAGATGCCCATGCTATGATCAAATCTTGTGATACGTGCCAACGACAAGGCAAAATTTCACAATGAGATGAAATGCCTCAAAATGTCATTCAAGTTTATGAAATATTTGATGTGTGGGGTATCGATTTTATAGGTCCATTCCCGTCTTCGCGAGGGAATAAGTACATCCTTGTAGCAGTTGACTATCTTTCAAAGTGGGTAGAAGCGAAGGCGCTCCCCACCAATGATGCTAGAGTTGTAGTGAAATTTTTGAAATCTCTTTTTGCCTGATTTGGAACACCTAGAGCTATCATAAGCGATCGTGGGACCCATTTTTGTAACGATAAATTTGTGAAAGTAATGTTTAAGTATGGGGTCACTCATCGTTTAGCTACCGCTTATCACCCTCAAACGAGTGGTCAAGTGGAGGTTTCCAATCGCGGTTTGAAACGTATTCTTGAGAGGACGGTTGGAGAAAACCATGCCTCATGGTCGGATAAGCTTGATGACGCTCTTTAGGCATTCCGTACCGCTTTTAAGTCCCTAATTGGTTGTACTCCTTACAAACTAGTATATGGAAAGCCTTGCCATTTACCTATAGAGTTAGAACATAAGGCATATTAGGCCTTGAAACATGCTAATTTCGATCTTAAAACCGCGGGTGATCACCGGAAGCTTCAACTTAATGAACTTAATGAGCTTCGTGATCAAGCATACGAGAATTCTTTAATTTATAAAGAGAGGACGAAGAAGCTTCATGTGACAACCATGACTTGAGCAGGTTAGTCAAACTGTTAGTGTTGACTTAGTTGCCTGTTGCAATGTATGGTTTATGTGATTTTATGTGTTTATGTGTGTTTATATGTGTTTATGTGGGTTTGGTAATCAATCTATTGAGTGTGATCATCTCAATGAGATTGGATTGATGGTGAAATTTGTTGAGTTCATTTCGTTCACTTTTGAGTGACAAGGAAATGATTATTTATGAGATTTGAGCGTTTTCGTGTTGAATGTGTAAGTATTATTACGTATACATATTTTTGGTGTTAGTAATTTAAGATAGGTTTAGATTTTAAGTGGTAAGTTAAGAAAAATGGAAAATTTCTGTTTTTGGAAATTTAGGTTGAAAATGAAAAGTTAATATTTTATTTTAAAAGTCTAGTGAATTTCGTTTATGCAAAAAGGTATAGTCAAATTAGTTAAGGTTTTTATAAAAATTTAAGGAAATACAAATAATTATATAATTAATAAAAAAAGGCCATGTTCGGCCGGTTTTAAGAAAAAAAAGGGGAAAAGAGTTTTATTAGGAATCAAATTATAAATGGTATTTATCTAGGACTTAATATTGTAGGCTATAAATACAAAATAAAACCCAAACCCTTTCCCCCTTGCGTTTGAACGACCGAACAGGAGAAGAAAAAGAAAAAAAAGTTAGGGTTTTATTTTTTTTGAAGAAATCAAGTGCTAAGGTATGTTTTAATTAATTTTATTTAGTTCTAATTATCAATTCATGTAATCTAAGCTTGATGGATTAGGATTTTTAAATTAGGGTTTTTATTTTATGGAAGTTTATAGTTTAATGATGATTGTTTGATCATTAGTTCAATTGGTTTCGTGATTTGATCATGCGTTAGGGTTTAGATCGCCCGAATTAGTTGTTTAATTCACTGCAGAATTTTAGGAAGTATTGAATCGAGCATAACTCATTCATAAAAGATCAAATAAACAATTTACAATATACTGGAGATAACCTCAGAGAGTCTACTTTCCAGCAAAGTTGGTCTCGTGAGTTTTTATGGTAGGAAAGTGGGTCAAAAGGTCTTTACAAAATCAGTGTGTAAAAATGTGACGAATTTCAGTTTTGGTTTTGATTTTTCTAAAAATACTTAGACATCTAGTTAGAGTCTCTAAATCACGTGGAAGTTATTTTATATACTGTGTGTGACCCCTGAATTTTTTCTAAGCATTTAATGAGGTCTAAAGTGGTCATCTAGTGTCATACTTTTAGGAGGTCAGATTCTGGACGAATTCTGGACACTTTGGATTTATGAATTTCTAAAGGGTATTTGTAAAAGGGTAATGCTTTGGGAGAGCTATGAGAGGTTCATAGGACATATATGTAGCATGGTGAATTTTTTTTTGAATTATAGAAGTGGTTAAGTGGTACGTTTAGGACGCGTAAGTGAGTATAAAATTCTACTCAAAACCAGAAAATTTAAAGTGTAGCATTGAAGTGTAAATGGCATATGTAGGAGTTGGAAAAGGTTAAGAATATCAAGTATAGAACTATGTGTAGATAGCTAGATATCCCATCATATTGAGAATACACCATATTGGGTTGAATGCCTAATTGATGGTAGCTTATTGTGTGTTTAATTGTTTATATTATTCGTGAAGTGTTTGTGAAGCTTTTGTTTAAATCGTCTGGGAAGCTAAGCATCAGGTGAGTTTCATAACCCGTCTTTTTTTTTTGGTGTGTGTGTGGGGTTTTTGCCTTTTTCTTATGTTTTCTTGGGGAAAATGATGCAAAGAGGTTTTGAAATGTTTTAGTTACTGTAATAATGTGATTTAAATGATGCATGTGCTATACATGACTATTGTATGTTATGTGTTACTTGCTTTTATGGTATGAATTGTTGTGCTTGAGCGTGATTGTCTCATGGCATTTATGGATTTAATTGGTAGTAAGTGTGATCGTCTTATTACTGTGAGTTGTTTGATTGAGCGTGATCGTCTCATTGTTGTTATGTTTTGTGAGGATTGAGCGTGAACGTCTCAATGTGGATTGATGTGATTGCATGTTAGCTTGTATGATAGTACGTTGTATGTCCTGCTATGTTATGTTTTATTTATCACAGTAATTGGATTTAAAGGTTTGTTTTTGCGTGTCTTAAACCTATGTCTCTCACCAACTATTGTGTTGACGGTTTTAAGCATCATTTTTAGGTGGGCTTCATGAGAATATTAAGGTTAAGAGAAGTGGCTAGAATGACCGCTAGGATTGCATTGGAGTTCGCTCCTGAGTGTGTTTGTGTTTGTTGCATGGATTTTGTTGAATGTTATTTGATTTTATTAGGTTCGTGTGATATTGTTCTTGTATTGGTGAGACTCTTTTTCATTAATACAAGATGTCATTCTTTTGGTTTTCGGTATATGACACGTTGTGTCTTTATTATTTAGTTATGCATTTAGTGTTTCTCTATTGTTGACACCTTTGTGTTGTGATGATATCCATGATGTTACGCCTTGTGTTTTCGCCTTGGCGGGGTGTGACAGGTTGGTATCAGAGCCTCAGTTTATAGAGACTAGGTGGTTGAGCCTAGACTATAGCTTAAGGGTCTCTCATATAGATGCATTTAGGGCTTATGTGTAAGTATATACCTATTATGCTTATTTTCCCTAAGTTTCATAAAGTACATTACACTATATACTATATATATAAGTTGAATTTTTCTTTGTTATTTGAGATCCGTATCCTGATATAGTCTATGTTTTGTTGTCTATTATAGTATGTCTCCCCCTATTCGTAGAAAGTACCATGATTCAGTTGCTTTTGCAACTGGGTGTAAAAGGATTACGAATACCAAGCGGTGTAACCGCAAGATTCGAATCCCTATTGCCATGTGGTCGTGTAGAGTCGAAGAGAAGATGACCTTGAAGGAAGTTGATGGACAAACGGTTGAGGAAATTGAAACAAAGATAATTGCCAAGGATGGCACTGTCACCAGAGTTACTAGAAAATTTCAAGGTTATGAAACGTCTGAAGAACAGCCTGTGAAACAACCTAGAAGTCATGACCTATATGGATTCGTGGATCACCCCCAACTTCAACAAGGAAATCCCATGAATGAGTTTGCACCATATCGACTACCTCAGCCAAATAATAACAAGAATGGATGGTTAATAGAAGAGGAGGAATAAGTTGAGAGGAATGAAGTGGACTCGGACCTTGAGTCCACCGCAAGTAGTAAACCTGTGTGGAAGAAGACAACTAAAGCTGATCATGACCGCGCGTCTCGTAACTGCCCATATTGTTTTAAGTAATTGATATGTTTTAGCTTTTTTTTTCTTTCTTTCGACGTTTGGAGCCATGTTAGGAATGTTATTTTCGATGTTTGGATTCTGAGTATTAATAATAAAAGTGATTATTTAGGATTATTCCTTGTATTATTTGTTGGTTTCATTTTTTTAAGGTGTTATATGGTGTGTTTATTTCATGAAGTGTCTTCATAGGAGTGAGTACAACTGTGAAAGGGGGCATCTATAATTATGGTGGCCAACATAATTATACATGCGCCACAACACAGGTGGACTTGCAAGTATGATTACACGGATTATTGTTGATGCGTTGTATGCATGTATTTGGTTATTAAGAGTATGATGAGATCATGATCCTTATTATATCATCTAATGTATATAAATTTTATATCTTATAGAAAATGGCTCCATCACGTCGAAGTGGATCCAACAACAACAACGAGAACCCCGAGATTGCTGCTATTATCGCGCAGTAATTGCAAACCATTCTTCCTTAGATTGTCACCCAAGTGACTAACAATGTGAACAATACTAATGGTGGAAATGGTGAGAACAATGGCTGTACCTACAAAGGGTTTATGGCATGCAATCCCAAAGAGTATGATGGAAATAGAGGTGCGATAGCACTTACCCGATGAATTGAAAAGATGGAAAATGTAATTGACAATAGTGAGTGTGCTGAGAATCAAAAGGTAAAGTATGCTGCAAGCTCGTTCGTGAACAAGGCTTTGACTTGGTGGAATACTCAAGTTTAAGCAAGAGGTCGTGAAGCTGCAAATGGTATGTCATGGACTAATTTTAAGGCATTGCTTGTAAAGGAGTTATGTCCTAGCAATGAAATGGAGAAGTTGGAATCTGAGTTTTGGAATCATAAGATGGTGGGAGCCAATCATGCCGGCTATACGGATCGGTTTCATGAATTAGCTAAGTTGGTTCCGCATCTAGTTACTCCTGAGTCATCACGCATCAAGAGGTACATAGCTGGGTTCGCTCTTGAAATTTGGGGAATGCTCCGAGCTACCTAACCAACCATAATCCAAAGTGCAATTCTTAGAGATGGGATACTTACTGATGAGGCAGTTAGCTGTGGTACATTGACCAAGGGTAATGATAAAAGGAAGGTAGTGGAGGAGTCTAGTAAGTCAAGTGGATCGTGGAAGGACAACAAGAAGGCCAAGGTGGGCATAGGGTTTGTGGCGACAGTTCCTCCTAGAAATGAAGTCGCAAGCTCAAATCCTAAGTGCAGTAAGTGTAATATGCACCACCCAGTAAACGGGCCCTGCAATGTGTGTTATAACTGTCAAAAACCAGGCATTATGCCAGAAATTATTAGGCACCAATTAGACAAGTGGCTCTGGTGAATGCTGTTAGAATGAGTAACAATCCGAGAGTGTGCTATGAGTGTGGTAGTCCAGATCATTTTCGCAACACTTGTCCCAAGATGAATAGAGCACCGGGTCAAGCTGGAAATCAATTGGCTTTAGAGGGTAGCCGAAATAACCGAAACAATGGGAACCAAGTTAGAGGAAGAGCTTTCAAGGTTAATGTGAATGCAATGGAGGTGGTCCAGGATCCTAACGTTGTGACGGGTACGTTATCTCTGAATGATCACTTTGTTACCGTATTATTTGATTCTGGAACCGATTTTAGTTTCATATCTACTAAATTTGCGCCCTTACTTAATGTGAAACCTAGTATTGTGAATCCTGGTTATGTGATAGAAGTAGCTAATGGTAAGAAAGTAAAAGTGGATAGAATTATCTGTGACTGCAAACTAGAACTAGGAAGTTCCCTGTTTAGCATAAATTTAATACCTTTAGGTCATGGAAGTTTTGATGTGATTGTGGGAATGGATTGGTTGTCCCAACATAAGGTTGTTATAGTATGTCATGAAAAGGTAGTAGAAATACCCATAGATGATGGTAGGATCCTTAGGGTACATGGAGAACGGGCCGTAGGAATCACCAAAGCATTGAAGAGTGCAAAGGAGGATGAACCGAAGTTGGGTGATATAACCGTAGTACGTGATTTTGAAGATGTGTTCCCAGAATACTTGGCAGGATTGCCACCACAACGACAAGTTGAGTTTCGCATAGATCTAGTTCCTAGAGCGACGCCGATTGCAAAGTCTCTATATCGTTTAGCGCCTTCGGAGATGCAAGAGTTGTCTGGGCAGCTGCAAGAGTTGCAAGACAAGGGTTTCATACGACCTAGTCATTCTTCATGGGGAGTGCCAGTGTTATTTGTCAAGAAGAAGGATGGTTCGCTACATATGTGTATCGATTATAGAGAGCTGAACAAGTTGACGATTAAGAATCGTTATCCTCTTCCGAGGATTGATGATTTATTTGACCAACTACAAGGATCGCGTTATTTCTCCAAGATAGACCTTCGGTCAGGTTATCACCAACTACGCGTGCATGAAGACGACATACCTAAGACGGCATTTCGAATGAGATACGGACATTTTGAGTTTACGGTTATGCCTTTTGGGCTAACCAATGCACCTGCAGTCTTTATGGATCTGATGAATAGAGTTTGTAAACCGTACTTAGATAAGTTCGTTATTGTGTTCATCGATGACATCTTGATCTACTCGAAGACGAAGGAGGACCATGAAGTTCATTTGGGTTTGGTGTTGGAATTGTTAAGGAAGGAGAAGCTGTATGCCAAGTTCTCCAAGTGTGAGTTCTGGTTGCAAGAGGTGCACTTTCTTGGTCATGTTGTCAATCAGAATGGTATACATGTGGATCCCAGCAAAATAGAAGCGGTAAAGAATTGGAAGACCCCTACGACACCTTCGGAGATTCGATCATTTTTGGGATTAGCCGGTTATTACCGACGGTTTATTGCAAACTTTTCCAAAATTACTAAACCTCTCACCTCGTTAACTCAGAAGAATCAAAAGTATGTGTGGGGTGTAGAGCAAGAAGAGACTTTTCAAACTTTAAAGAATAACTTGTGTGATGCACCAATATTGATGCTACCTGATGGAGTGGAAGATTTTATAGTTTATTGTGATGCATCAAACTAAGGATTAGGTTGTGTACTCATGCAAAGAGGCAAAGTTATTGCCTATGTATCGAGGCAGCTAAAAATTCATGAGAAGAATTACATGACGCATGATTTAGAGTTGGGAGTGGTTGTATTTGCTCTTAAGACTTGGAGGTATTATCTATATGGTACTAAGAGTGTTATCTATACCGATCACAAAAGTCTTCAACACATTTTCGATCAGAAAGAGCTGAATATGCGTCAGAGGAGATGGATTGAGTTGTTTAGTGATTATGAGTGCGAGAATCGTTACCATCATGGTAAGGCGAACATTGTGGCTGATGTATTAAGTAGGAAAGAGCGGTTGAAACCTAGATGTGTAAGGGCCATGGCAGTGACTATCCGGGATGGAATGAGAGAAAAGATACAAGCAGCCCAGAGTGAGGCGCTTAAGCAAGAGAATGTACTTATGGAAAACCTGCATGGCCTAGATCAGCAGATGGAAAAGAAAGAGGGCGAGAGTTTGTATTTCATGGACCGTATATGGGTTCCATTAGTAGGAAGTATGAGAACGATGATCATGGATGAAGCTCACAAGTCTAAGTACTCGGTGCATCATGGAGCTGATACGATGTACCATGATCTTCGTGATATGTACTGGTGGCCGAGAATGAAGAAAGATATTGCTACTTATGTTAGTAAGTGTTTGACATGTTCAAAGGTAAAGGCTGAGCATCAAAGGCCTTCGGGTTTACTGCAACAACCTGAGATACCTGAATGGAAGTGGGATAAGATCACTATGGATTTTATCACTAAGTTGCCTAGGTCAAAAAGTGGGCATGACACGATTTGGGTCATAGTCGATAGACTGACTAAGTCGGCTCATTTCCTGGCTATAAGAGAAGACTATAGTACTGAGAAATTGGCAAAGATCTACATTGATGAAATAGTCGCGAGACATGGAGTTCCTGTGTCGATTATTTCAGATAGAGATGGACGATTTACGTCGCGTTGCTGGCAGACTGTGCAAAAAGCTTTAGGGACGAGGTTGGATATGAGTACGGCTTATCATCCCCAAACGGATGGACAAAGTGAGCGTATGAGTCAGACTTTTGAAGATATGTTGAGGGCGAGAAATACTCCCCCTACACATGTGCATCGATATTCAAAATTATTCAAAATCATTTTGCACATGAAGGAAAGAGTTGATTGCACTTTGAGTCTTTTAGATCACTTTGATATTCAACACATTTAAGCATTTATCTTTCTTGATCACATTTTAATCCAATTTTCTCCCCCTCAAAAATAGCATACCATATGATATTTTTGATATCAATGGATTAAAATAGCTATATGAGAATTTGAAAACACATGGGAGAAAACGGATATAGCATGATTATGATTTGGAACCTTTCTGAACATTTTAAACAAGATTGAAAAACTAGTTGTGTCAAAGTATGTCGATATCTAAAACGTATGGTCAGTAGATTGCTCACTCCTCATCCTGTTAAATTCAGGAAACGGTCGTAACCGGACACAATCTTCACCATTTGCACGCTTATCGATATAAACAAACTTGACAACAACTACTTTTAAATCGATTATTATTCATTTGTTCAAAACATTTTTCTTTATACTCCCCCTCAAAAAATATCAAATGAGTGAACGAGGAAGGGAGTGTTGAACACACACTTTGGAAGATTTTGATAAATCTTTTTGAGTAACTCTTGAAAATTTGTGTTCAAACTTTTGTATACCATTTTACTTGAGCTCAAGATTTTGAATATCTTAAATGAAATAGCTCAAGTCCAAGAAGTTGTAAACTTCCCGTTGTGAGGATAAATGTACAAAAATGTACACTTTCCTTTAATTGAAGAACGAGTCCTAAGCTGACATTTACTTAGAAGTCGAATGTCCCGAGCACACTTTTTTTTTAAAGATGATGATAAAAAAATTGCTCGGGACAAAGAAGATTTCTCTTCTTTTAAAGATAAAGCGCACTGAAACGTACACTTTTCTTTTATTTGAAAACCGGGTTGTTATCTGAAATTTAATAACAAACCATTTTGATGAGCAAACTTTTGAAAGATTTTTGAAAATCTTTTTGAAAAAGTTGAATAATTTTTGCTCAAAAACAAGAAGATTTCTCTTCTTTTTAAGGTAAAGCGCACTGAAACGTACACTTCCCTTTTATCTGAGGCACGGGTTGCAATCTGAAATGATTACAAGCCATTGTCTTCGAATTTAGACAACAACCTTTGGAACCCATTTAAGCACGGTGCTAATGGGTTTACCAAAATTTGAAAACCAATTGAAATTTGTGTCAAGTCGATGTTGAGTTCCAACGAGAGCTTGAAACCGGTGTTTCATTTAAAAACACACTTCGTCTAGTGTGTTTGTGATGAATAGAGGCATGTTGTTGCATGACTATTGGAGAAAAGGTTAATACTGCTAGGCAAATGATGGGAAAAAATATTAGTACTGCTAGACCAAAGTTAATATTGCTAGTGTTAACTTAATACTGCTAGGTCATCGTTAGTACTGTTTGGCGGTGAAATTAGTTATCATTAATTAAATATAACCGATGAGATATTTTTGCCGCATACTTCGCTTATAGGTTACCTGAATTGGATAATTCGTAATACTTGTAACACCCCCAAAATGGGTCGTAGTGGAATAAGGATCTGGGGCGTGTTACTTCAAGATCAACAGCACAAGATATATATATAAGAACGACACAAAAAGTCGTTTAAATTGATACATTGGATTTAATTATAAGACATAATACAAAAGCATAAAGCTTTACTTGTTCCTTGTTTAATATTACAAAAGCCAACAATACATTTCCCAAAATATAATGCACATAAATATTTATGTGTGCAATCCAAAATGTAATCCAATGCATCCTTGGCACCTCGTGCCTATTGACCTCCTGAAAACATTGCTTAAAACGTCAACAAAAATGTTGGTGAATTCATAGGTTTATGTATTTAAATTATGCAGGACCGCAAGACTTTCCCCGTGATGTTACAACATATGCCAACAATCACAAAACCAGATTATTGTTGCTCTAAGCTCATGACACTGAAGCTCAACCTATATTTGCTATTTTAGCAGTTATTTTGCCCGTACAGATGTTGTAACCCGCAACATCCAAGTCCGACATGGTCAACGTTCGTTCCCGGTGATAGCTAATCACCCAAACGGGGAGGTTAATCCCAATAGATCTATTTATAACATTCGCGCTCACATAATGCAATTAACAACTACATCTATGCAATTGACAGTTCATGATAATGGGCTCAGGAGGGTTATCGCTACTTAGGCAAACACATAATCAATATACTTTAAACACTTGCGTCCAATTTATAAAACAAAGCATGTTTTCACCCCAAATAATAGTAAATCAGTAAAACTGTAAAAAGTGGGGCTATGAACTCACCTTGAGTACAGATAGTCCAAATAATCACAGATAAAACGTCACGCAAGACGATAGATGCAACCTATTTAAATTAAGGTCGTATAAGTACCGAGTACTTTAATTAATAACATTGAATATAATCTTATAGTTGTTACATCGTACTATCGTTCGGGCTATCATAATTAAAGAGGTCATGACATGACGTACGAGGAGTTAGGACACTTTAAATCGTAAATCCAACAACTCGTCAATACGCCATCCGAAGAAGCCTCATTATGAAATTCCCTAGTAATATAGCACTTCGATAACTAATAACATATATAATCTATATAGCTATATCACCATCTATTTGTTTAAGTGAAATCGTAATTATAAAGTAAAAACGTTTATATTTACACCTTTAGTAAAAATGACATAACTTTGTCGTTTTAAGCCCGTTTCTCGCGTTTCTTACGCCCACGCTTTCGTATTAAGACGAGTGATCATAAAATCACATTCTTAGGTTTTTGAGATTCTGTGATGAATAGTGTTTTACTGTTCATAACAGTTATAAAATCATTTTTATACTTTTAATTAACGTAAAACCCGTTTTAGCCGTATCTTATTCGTTATAGCTCCGTTTTTAGTGATTCTTTCGAACACGTTCTCGTAATTGAAAGTTTTATCATATTATTGATGTTTATAAAGTATAAGTTTCTGTAATGAATAGTACTTTTTATAAAAATTGTTTTATAAAAGTATTAACTATCGTAAACTTGTAAATGGCGTATCTTCTTCGTTATTAATCGGTTTTTCGAGTTCTTTATGACCCCTCGATCCTTGTGACATGTAGTATTTTATAAAATCATAAAACATATATGTAAATGTAGGATCGTTTATTTCATAACACGGGTGATGATTCGAGTGGTTTAGCTAGTTTCTAGAGAGAGAAACACTAGAGAGAATCACAAGTTTAAATTATCTTCATACTAAATCATCACTTTTCTTGTTTTAACTTTTACTCACTAGTTTACACTTAACCTTTTCCCCTTAACTATTATGCTAAACTACTATATAATTTTCATATTCCATGATATTACTAATTAATATCATATGAAAAGGTGTAAAATTCTAAATCATAAGTAACTTATCATTTTAACTGTTAAAACCCTTAATTTAGTGATTTAGTTATATAGAAAAGTAAAACATATAAAGATGATCAAAGTGAAGAATAAAGGTTTATATATATAACCTTGTAGGATGTTATGATGATGATCAATTCAACCCAAACCCTTGGTTAGATCAAAAATCCTAGTTGCAGAAATGAAACCCTAGATTAGGTTTAAAAACCCTACCTCTATCTTCTTTGTTCGACACTTGCAAATGGTTATCCAACATTCAAAACATTGAAGATATCTTAGATATGATGTGAGAGTACTTGTATGATCTTAGAAAATCAAAGTGTGGATTTGTTTGTGTGGCTTATTTGAGCCGTGAGCTTAAAGAGAGACAAAGAAAGGTTTTTGTGATTTTTTGTTAAGTGTTTATGAAAGTAAGAGTGAGTGCATGCTATTTATAGTGAAAATATTTAATTAACCTAACCATGATCACTTTCTAACCCTTGTACAAGGTTAATTAGTCAAGTGGTTCATGGTGTAAGAGTTGGTTCCCTATGATCTTTCTTAACCTAGATATTTTTGAGCCAAGTTGATATTCTTGGTCCTCTCTTGACAATTGGCCCATAGGGTCATGTGCTGTTAATAATGATATTTTGGGTATTGGGTATAAAGAGGGAATTTTAACAGGAAGTTCGATTTGGATGAATTGTGCCTCCCCCCCCCCCCCCCCCCCCCCCCCCCCCCCCCCCCCCCACCCCCCCCCCCCCCCCCCCCCCCTAAACCCCCCCCCCCCCCCCCCCCCCCCCCCCCCTCCCCCACCCCCCCCCCACACACACCACCCCCCAGACCCACGTTATCTCGCGAAACGTAAGCTTTTATGTTAGCCTTTTAAAATTAAGATGAAAAAAGTTATTAATTTTCCTAATAATATTCATATAACACTTGCTTGATTAAACATTTAATTGTTTAATGCCGTGTTACATTGAATGATCATTGTTAGTTTACGCGATTTAACCTTAACGTTTTACTGGTTTAAGAGCAACGCGTAAAAAACCCTAAAATAAAATTGTGCATTCGTAAATGTCGTACAATGACCTAAAACATGCTCTTCTTTCTCTCTCTAGAACAACTCTTTCTTTCTCCTTTCTAGTTCTAATTTCGTGATCGATTATATGAAGTGAAGTGATATCGGGATCCTACACACTCGTTTGAGGGTGGTAAGCGGTAGCAAGACGATGAGTGACCCCATACTTAGACATTACTTTAGCAAATTTGTCATTACAGAAATGGGTCTCACGATCGCTTATAATAGCTCTCGGTGTACCGAATCGGGCAAAAAGAGATTTCAAAAACTTAACTACAACTCTAGCATCGTTAGTGGGGAGCGCCTTGGCTTCAACCCATTTGGATAAGTAATCGACGGCTACGAGTATGTACTTATTTCCTCTAGATGATGGAAATGGTCCCATGAAGTCTATGCCCTAGACATCAAAGATTT
>BQNB010083502.1:0-29019 GCA_026074375.1 Tanacetum coccineum
ATCAGTTAGTTAATAACAAATGGGTAAGCTTTCATCTAAACTGTATGAACATTCAGTATCAAATTTGTTCCAACACTACTCAGTTTTGTTTGAAAATTGACTACAACATATATTAAGCTAATGCTGACACAACGTCCCAAATCTATAACGCTAACATCCAGTCAACTATGCACTCAATGAGCATCCCTATCATAATGTTTATACAATTTGGGACTTCAATTAAGGATCTTTTTACATACTTTAACAGCATTAGAACAAAACTGAGCCTTATTTAGTAAATCTTATTCCTAAGTGAAACAATGATGAAACAGCAAACTCATACACCAACGAAAGGTCGACAGCTAATCTACATTTTTGTTCGAATGGGGACTTCAACCCTCAACCAAGTAGTTGAGGAGCAACTTCAATTCACCTTGAACGGTATTCTGTAGTCTCATTGGCCTTGGTTACTCTTTAATAACAATTTGTGTTATAACTTCATACAGTTAATGGCGTCAAAAGGTATGTTTTTTACAACTTATAAGCTTAATGCATTTAGATTAAGCTAATAAGCATGTTGGAGTGTTTAAATTTGGTCTTAGCAGCATACTTAATCTGTTACAACATGCTTATGCATAGTGAATTGGCATATAAACTGGTATAATATAGGGGTTTGGAGATGATTATCTGTTTATTGCCTTCTCAAAATACAGATCAGAAACCATTTGAAAAAAGAGATTATCTGCATTTTCTTATAAATAAAATGCAATTGCAACTGCATTCACAAGGACCATGTGTTTGAAAGTGTATTTGCAGAAGAGGCTATGATTTTCAAAACAGCTTTGTTTTTTGTCTAAGATAAGGCAGATAATCACTTTAATTGCCACACACTTAATTTTCATTATGTGCATTTATGAATGTAAAGACCACATAATGTTCTTCAAAACGCAATCCCAACAACCCTATATGCCACAATCTTACTAAAAATGCATATTCAAGATGTTTGAGTAAGCTGATACATCATTGCATTTTTACAGCACATAAGCTAATAAACTGATTTAAAAAGTTTTTAGCACTTTAGCTTACCTTTTTGAAACACGCTTTCTAATTTTTAACCCCTACAAAAGCTAATAACCGTCTAGTCAATTGGTATTTGGATAACTCCTTATTGCTTTCTAAGAATACAAGAACCTCAAAAAGGATAACCAAACACTCCCTAAACAAAAAATACAACATTCCACTTCCATAAAATCAAATATAAAGTTATGGAAATACCTGTTTAGGATTGCTTTTATCTTATATGTAAGCGAAAGCTGTTTTGTGCCATCCAAACTGCATTTGCTAATCTACTTATCTAACAAGGTTATCCTAAGCATATAGTGAGCTACTTATTCCAATGTGCAGATGTGCTAATTATAGATGCAATTATACAGTAATTTATTTTCAACAACAATTTTAGCCTAAAACCCTTTGTAAATGGATTCAATTAAAAGTTTTAAACAAATTATTCTCTTTTCTAGATATTATCACATTTCTCACTAAATAAGCAAGCCCAAACATAATTTTTTAACTCCTTAAGTTTTAAACAGAAAAACTAACCAATCCCAATCGCTTTCCACAACACTCAACAATCACAGGCAATCCAAAACCATAATCAAATCAGTTGAAGAAAATCCTAACAACACAAAGACAAACTGTTTGTGTTACAACATAAAAAGTGTTTGTGGTATTTGCGTATTTCATAGTAAAATAAGCAAAGTAAATTTTTTTTCCCAAACACTCCCTAAACAGTAACTAATATATCAATCATAAAATTAAGATACAGAAACAGTTGACACGAGAAGGGTCTCTGTGATTGGTATGTGTTAAATCATATACCTTTTCTATCATAAAAACAAGCCCAAATAACCAAAAACGTGTGAAAAATACAATGTATATGCTTGTTTTTGTGTTTGTGTATGTGCAGGTACCGGATATCAAGAAAAGGACAAAATAAAGACAAAACCAGACAAAAATGAGCACGGGATCGTAAAGAGCGCGAAGAAACCGAAGCCGAAAGCATGCCCATCTTCTATGGACCAACCCGGGCCCACTTATTGGACTGGGTCAGCCCAAGATTGGTAGTATATTAAACCTTAGCTTTTAATCCAAGTCCATTACAATATACCATATCCAATCCACTATGTCTTGGCCCAAGTGATAAACCAAAAGCCCAATCTATAATCCAAGTCAAACTTATAATAGCCCAAGTCAAATATATACACACGGGTCAAATATACTATTTCACCATCTCCCTTTTTCCCTCCACTTTTCACCCATGGACAGAGCAGGGTAAATCCCTCAAAGTACACTCTCCCGTCCTTCTAGAAGCACATTTCTGACATATCTGACACCATACTAATCCCAACACATTTGATTGAAGGATGGGACGTGTAAGGCAATCAACGATCAAGATCATTTGCTTGGAGGGCAATCAAAGATTGAAGGGTCCTAGATTAGAAGTGGGGAAGCGTCCTATAGGCCTAGAAGCTTCATCTCGTGCCTATATAAAGAGCCTCTCACACACAGAGTTGATCATCTAGGACATAGTGTAGGATTAGCTTAATTTAGTATTTTTTAGCTTATTATAGTCAATTTAGTTTAATTTGATGTATTTTACTCTTTAAAAGCTTGTATTCAGTTTAAATAATCAATAAAAGTTTAGTTTTCTTATAGTTAATATTCAATTCGTGTTTTTACCTTATTACACTATGGTTTAAATAAGTTCATTTATAATCTAAGAAGCTCAATAAGCTTTCTGAATTACTAATAAGCTAGAATATACTCAGTTTAGCTTCATAAGCTAAACTGAGCTTTGACTTTCATTTCAAAAGCTCTCCCCAAAAATACCACAGCTTATTGGAAGGGAAGCCAAACTTGGAAGGGCTTCCATGACCACACCAGCTTATCCTAGATAAGCTGGAGCTTTATAGATCAGCTCTAGGAGCATATGATAAGCCTTGTTTGTGCAAAGGCTTTTGTAAGTTCTTATTTTCCCTTTTAAAGCTTAATTCTGCATTTTAGCTTATTTCTACTTATTGTCAGCTTATTGATAGTTAGAATAGCTTAATCCTGCTTATTATAGTTGTTTGTTACTTATTGAGTTCAATTGTTAGTTTAAATCTCATTTTTCAAGTTTTTGATATAAAATAGTTTAAAATCCAAAAATATTAGCATAATCTATCAGCTTATAGTTGTAGCTTATTTGATTATTGAAATTTGCTCAATTGGTCTTTTATAAACTTGTCACTATCTGGTATAGCTTATCTAAGCTTTAGATCTAAGTGTTATAAGCTAAAAATGATTTTTAGCTTTCTAAAGGGGTGTTTGGCACAAGACAGCACTAACTTAAGTTAGTGCTGTCAAGAGCCTTGTAGTTCTTTAGATCAAGTTCAATTATCATATTGAAGGTTATAAGGTGAGGATTTAAGAGTTTTGTTTGGCTAAATCAAGTTTTAAAAGGTTTGTGTGTTTGATGCTTGAATCTGAGGTCATAAACTCAAATTCATAGCATTTTGTGCTTAGATCTTTTCTAAGTAGCCACTGTTGATCATTTTTCTCTTGTTTTGGTGTTAAATTGGTGTAGAAACCAAGTCCTGAAGGTCTGTGTATTTGGATTTAAGTTTTGGTTATAAGTGTGGTCAATTGCATCAGTTAACAAAGCTGCCTTATACCCATTTTCAATCTAAAATTTAAGCTAGCTTAAGTTAGAATTACCTTTTAAAACTTGGTGCACAACTAGTTCATAGGTCATATTAGATAAGTTAGGGTTTATTTTAGTTTTAAAAGCTTATTTAGATATCTGTTTTTAAGGCTGCAATTTAGATTGTTTTTCTTTTCATAAAATTTGCAAAAACCAAAAATAGTGTAAACTGCATAAGCAGTTTTTTCATTTAGCCTTTTCTCAGCTTATTTGATTTTCAAAATACTTTTTGATTGTTGTTTTATATAGTCTTTAGCATGATCTTTAAGGTTTTTCAAGTCATTTTGCCATAAGGATCTGTTTAGTTGCTTAAAAATAAGCTCAAAAGTGCCTTGTTGGCTGTTTGGTAAACAGTTTTGAGCCAAAGTGCTTGTTTGATTTTCTCATCTTATGGCTTATTGTTTTTGCTTAAATTTTGTTCAAACTTGCTTATTAGGTTAGTTTTTAAGCGTTTGTAGCTTAATTGGTTTTGGTTTGAGCTTATTCAGTCAAGTGTAAAAGTTTAAAACATTTTAAGTTACAACTGTCACTTCTAAAAAGCTTATTTTCTAGCTTAATAATCAGTTGCACAAAAAGTTTTGCAAAATAAAAATGTTAGGGTATAGGGAAGTCAAGGGTGAGCAGGGCTCGAACCCCTGACCTCAACCTTAACCCCAACACTTTATCACACGCTCACCACACCACTGCGCCCTTGGGACTTTTACGTCTAAAGGTGCACACAAAATTCATTTAAACCATTTTTGCAACTCTTTGGTATTAAGCACTTCGAGTGCTTATTTGATTTTTCCAGGCTTGTTCGTTTAAGCTTATTCTTGGCTTTTAACTTTCCTTCATTATTTACTTCTTTTTCAACTTTTAGGCTTTTTCTAGGATTTTTAATTCAAAGTTTAGTAATTTCTTTCATTTTATTAGTTTAAAAACTTTAAAAAAAATCATAAAAAGATTAAATAAAAATCAAAAAATTAAAATTCTTTTTCTGAAAATTTTCTTTTATTAGTTAGAAGGTTTAGAAATTAAATTTGCGTTCGTAGGGCTTAAATTTGTCATACTTGCTTACTTAGTCACGTTTTAGGATTCCCGTTATCATTTTTAGCTTTAATTTTTAATTTTCTTAATCATTACTTGCGTTTGCATGTTTTTATGTGTTTTTATTAGTAGTTATAGAAACCAAAATCAAAATCTCTTAAAATCATTCAGATCACGCGATCACAAACTTAACCGATTCTCAATTCGCACCTCGTCGGGATACGACTCGGGAAGGTTTTGAATTTTACTTTGGATAAAAGTAATCTTCTAGAATCCTCACGGAATACTTATTACTATACTATTATTGACTAATCCTTATACTATATTTTACGTATACGTATTCGGAGGAATCAAATTTTTGGCGCCGCTGCCGGGGAGGTGTGTTACGATTATAGTGTTTCATTTGAAGATTAGTTTTTGAAGACCCTTCCTCGTGAAGTTATCGTTTTTAATTGTGAATATTTTCTTTTTATTATAAAACCATAAAATCCAAAAATATTTTTTCTTTCTTATTTTTATTATTTCTTTTTCTTATGTATTATTTAAAAAAAATCTATAAATATTCTTCTTTACCATCTTATCCGTTTAATTCTTATTTTCTCAACCCTCTAATTTCGTTTAATTCTTATGTCGTCATTCAACCAACTTAATTGTTTTGGGTGTAGAGAGCCGATTGATGATATACGTTGTTGATGGTGTACTTGTGAGAGGTGTGGATATGATCTTAGAGAAGGATTTTGTTTGTTTTGCAATTCAAGAGACGGAAATTCATTCGCTTATGATCCAAATCCTAATTCTTTCAATGATTCTCAAAATCTTTCCGACTACCCTCCACAACCCCATTACCAGACGTATTCTTGTGAGTTATGTGGGAACGATGCTCATTATGGTTACTGGTATGTGATTAATTACACATACCTTTTACCTTTAAAAACGAGCTAAAATAACCAAAAACGGACTTAAAATGCCAAACGCCCTTCTCGTCTCAACAGCACCCACGTAATTGTTCCAAGTGTGGAGGACCATTTGGTGGTCTATATTGTCGACAATGTACTTGTAAGCGGTGTAGAAGAAATTATACGGATGAAGTTTGTGCTTCATGCTGTTATGAAATTAAAAAAATCATTCGTTCATGATTCAAATCCAAAATTCTTTCATTGATCTACAAATAATCTTCAGCCCACCCTTTAGATGAAGTATTTCCGCAACCACAGTACCAGACGAATTCTTGTGAGTTATGTGGAAACGATGCTCATTTTGGTTACGATTGTCCAACACAAGTTCCGGACCCGTGTTACGATCAAAACTTTGATAATAATTTTCCACAAACTTCACCAAGTCTTCCATAATATCTTTGTTGTACCCGTTGTATGGGTCCTCATGAGACTTTTCAATGTGATCACTTTGATCTTCGATGTGAGCCTTTATGGTGTTTAAAACTACGGGGGACCTTAATGAGGTTTATTCAGTGTCCAACCAATGAATCAAAATTCTATAATCAAATTCCCATTTCATTTTGGCCAAATTCAACCCCCGCAGTATCCCGTCAGTTCTCAACCTCCTAAGGAAAGTATCAATTTTTTTTGTAAAGAACGCTCAAGAAATAATAACTACAGTGCAATCTGTTGTGAAAATAGTGATTCAACAACATGAGCAGGCAGTTCAAAAAGAGCAGGAGGAGCAGGCAGCTTTTACTCCATATTGGAGAATTCCTAGAGAAACGTCAAAGGTTTTATCACTAGCTTAGGAGAAATTTTTTGAAATTCAGCATGCTTTTAGAGAAAAGAAACATCAACCAGAGGATATACAAGAATTGCTTTATAAACTTCTTAAAGATTTGAAAATTATAAGTGAGGAGCTGACATAATATATTAATTCTCCGAGTTGGAATTATCCTGCCTTCTACGACGATGATGATGAGTACACTATTCAATATAGGGAATATTTAGAGAATTCGTCTAATGCAATCACACCCGATAACTCTCTAAGTATGGGGGGAGCATCTTAGCACTATTCCAGAAACGGAATCGGACAAATTAATAAAGTCTAGTGTTGAGAACCTTGTCCCAATCCCAAGTGAGTCCGAGGATTTTTCCGACAATGAAAGTGAGTGTGATGTGCCAGTTTGTGATGATTTTACGACTTTCTCTAATCCTCTTTTCGATTCTGACGATGATTTTTCCTCTAGTGACGACGAGTCATTTTCTGATGAGGACGTTCTGAAAGAAAATTTCAAAATTTATTCGAACCCTCTTTTTGATGAAGAGATCATTTCTAGTAAGATAGATCCGCATCATTTTAATGCCGAGTCTGATCTTATAGAATCTTTGCTTAATCGAGATATTTCGATGGTTTCTTATCCTAAGATTGATTATCTTCTCGAGGAGTTCTCCAGTAAACTCACTCATATCAATTTAATTCCACCCAGAATTAATGAAGCCGATTTTGATCTTGAAGAAGAAATTTGTCTTATTGAGGAATTGTTGTATGATAATTCATCTCCTCGACCTCTGGAAGAATCTAATTCTGAAATTTCTGATGCTACAATCGAGTCTTCCTCCCCATCTCCTATCCCCGTTGAGGATAGTGACTCTCTTATGGAGGAGATCGATTTATTTCTTGATCCGGATGACTCGATACCACCGGGTATTGAGAGTGACGACTATGACTCGGAAGGGGATATTCTTTTTCTTGAAGAATTGCTTAGCAATGATTCCCTTTCCCTTCCCGAAACTGAGTCATTTCACTTTGATCATTATGATGTTCCGTCATCCCCTCGTCCTCCTGCGAAACCACCGGATGATGGAATTTTCTTTGATTTTGAGCCCGATACGGGTGTTTTGACTGCTAAAGTGGTGGAGGATATTTCTGAACATTATGTTCTTATGCCTAAACTTTTACCCACCCAACCCACCCTTTGTCCAGATATTGATACTTTGCTTCCATTTTCATCCGAAAATGAGGACAAAGTTTTCAATCCTGGTATTCTTTCTTCTCCTCTCTTATCTCATCAGGGCAAAATCACTTCTGATTTTTCTAAAAGCCCGATGATGATTTCTGGAGGGAACATCCCTCTCTTGGATGTTCCATATCTCCATCCTCCTTGACCAAGCTCAAGTATGGGGGATCGAGTCAGGCTTAAGACTCGGTGAACAAAAATAAGCGCTGCGTGGGTGGCAACCCATGTTTATCCTTAGTATATTAATATAATAATAATGAATAAGTGTGATGTGAGGAGGCTCGCCTCTTCCTTTCTCGTGTTTCGTGGTTTGTGGTTTTGTGTTCAGGATTACCCGGATTATGAAGACTCTCGTGCTTGTAGTTTTGTCCATCATCCACTCGATCTTCAATCCTTCGCATGCTTATACGGGAATCCGATATCTGAGATCTTATTGATTTAACGTTTATCTATTAAGCATACTTAATAAACGGCTTTAGATTTGCGTAGAAACCCCTTAATATTTGGATTATGCCTTGAAATTAGTATGGGGTTAACAGTCTCACATTAAAGACAATGTGTAGTTCTAGTATGGGGGATCTTTCGATTCAATCTTGCTTGCATTTGTCTTGTATTCACGTAACCCCGTTTTTCCACCAAAAATAGCAAAAATATGCCAAAATTTAAAAATTTGCAAAAATCGAATAAGTGTTTCGACACATAGTTTTGTCTTATTAGGAATAAATTTTTACTTGATTGAGCATGTTGCGCTCTAGCTTTTCCCTTAACGTTTATAAAATTAAGCTTTTGTTAGTCTTTTATACAAGAAGTTTTAAAACGCGAATTCTACCTTGACAAGAGCCAAGAGTTTTCAAGCTTCCATGTTAGACTTTAAATATGCTAAGCTTGTTTTATTAGACAAAGCATTCGCGGATCTTTTTATTAAAGATTTTAAATTTGTGAAGAACGAGAAATGATAGAGTTTTATATAAGTTAGATGCTAACCATAGAGTAGTTGGATCTCTTTAAGGCTCATAGAGGTTAATTGTGGCTTTTTGCTCCCATTAGCTTAATAAACGTTATATAATTGTTGAATAAATAAAGTTACTTTAGGTTTTTGCGATTCTTAGTTTAAATCACTTCGTAGAGATTCCTTCTAGTGAAAGTAAGGTACACATCGAGGTTTTGTCAGTGTTGTGGGGAAATAGACTCCTGGACCATGGTCGGCTCGCATACCGATGTGGCAGTTGTTAAAAGACAGCAGGACTTGAAATTTGGCTATAATAATATAAGTTATGTAATTAACCGAAGCCGAAATAAGACCACTACCTCTTGCCGGCTCACAACCGATGTGGTAGTCGTTTAAAGGGTGGAGGTATTGATAAAAATAATAAAAATGTGGGCTGATAAAAGTTTACTGCATCTTGCCGGCTCACAACCGATGTTGCAGTCTTCTAAATAAGGCACATAGTAATAATCCGAGACTGAAAAAAGTTTGTTGCATCTTGCCGGCTCACAACCGATGTTGCAGCCTTCTAAAAAGGTCGAGGATCACCGAGGTCGAAATATGTTTGTTGCATCTTGCCGGCTTACAACCGATGTTGCAGCCTTCTAAAGGACCAAGGTTTAATAATGTTGCAATAATAACAATAATAAAGCCAAATTTCGACTCCGAGGTTATCTAAAAAGGATAACTCCTAAATCATGCGAAATTAGAACCTTAATGTGGACCTTATTCTCACCATATCATCTCTTTAGGAAAAGATTTCAAACTAATTATGGTCTAAACCAGGTTTACTTTATAAAAATAAAGACATTAATTTATTTGTCACAAATAATAATAATAATATCTTTAGAGGATTTAGGAAATACGGGAGCGAAAAGTTAAAGTTTTTACTTACACAATTAACATTTATGAGTAGTGTTAGCATCTTAACTTGCATTTAACAATGATTTCATTTTTATGCTTGGTTTGGGGTGGGTGAAAAATAAAGGACGATGAATTTATTCTTTTTAGTATCTCTTGTTCCATGAAGTTATGAATAAATGCATAAAAGTAGTAAAACGAGGTGCTTTTCAAAACTAGTAAATTCTTAATCCCCTTAGATGAACACTTAGCTACTTTTCTAAGTAATTAGTCTAAAGAGGGGATTGAAATTTTTGGTTTTCTAAGTTTGTATTTATGACATTGCGTGAGGACACGGCAATAGTTTAGTATGCGGGATTTTGGTATGTGCTTAAATACACATACCTTTTACCTAATAAAACTAGCTAAAAAGACCAATAATGACCAATAAATACAGAAAAATGCATTGTATTCGTTTGTATTGTGAATTGTGTCTTGCATGTAATGGATATTGCACTAAAGGACAAAAATGAAGCAAAACGGACAAAACCAAGTACGGGATTGGAAAAAGCACGGAAAGACCAAAGCCGAAGGCGTAACCATTTTCTGTGGACCAACCCGGACCCACTTAGTGGGTCGGGTCAGCCCACTAGTCCAAAATCATAAACCAAAAGTCCATTTACCCTTTTATAAAACAAATAAGCCCAAAACCCTTTAACTAAATCAAATGGCCCAACACCAAGTCAAAGCCCAAATGATCCGGTCAAAAATCACGTTATAACTCAGGGTCAAAGAGAGTCAAAATTACTGTAGATGTTTCCCTTCCCTCCCATTTTCACCTTAACCAAAGGATACGGGTAAACCACCCATGTACACGCTCTTAAATCCTTCTAGAAACCTTTAACTGACACTCTGACACACTTCCTTATCCACGCTGGCAATCCTACGCCATTTCATTAGCTGTTGCACGTGGCACAAGATCCAACGGTCAAGATCTATTGCTTGGAGGACAATCAAGATTGAATGGCTTGGATTAGAGATGGGGAGAGCGTCTAAGAGGCTAGAAGGTTCTTCATACTTCTATATAAGGAGGTCCTCACACACAAAATAGGGCATCTAGTGTAGAATTAGCTTTAGTGTAATTTAGCTTATTGTAACGTTTTTCAGCTTATTGTCTTTAATTTTGATGTAATTTCCTTTCTAAAGTCTGTAATTCACTTTTGAAATCAATAAAAGTCTGTTTACATTTTATTCATGTCTTGATTCAAGTTTTCTTCAATACAAATATGGTTTGATTAAGCTCACTACTACTCTAATAATCTTAATAAGCTTTCCTAATCACTAATAAGTCAGCTTAAATACTCAGTTAAGCTTTTAAAGCTTAACTGAGCTTATTAATACTCAAAACCACCCCCAAATATACCTTAGCTTATTGGAAGGGAAGCCAAACTTGGAAGTGCTTTCAAGACCTCACCAGCTTATCCTAGATAAGCTGGAGCTTTGAAAATTAGCTCCTGGAGCATTATATAAGCCTTGTTTGTGCAAAGGCTTTTGTAAGTTCTTATTTTCCCTTTTTAAGCTTAATTTTGCCTAATTATTTGGTTGAATTTAAGCTATATTTCACTTTATGTCACTTTATTATTAGAGAGAATAGCTTATTACAACTTTATTATTGTTGTTTGATGCTTTATTATGTTTCAGATGTTTAGTTAAAAAATCTCAGTTTATAAGTTATTTATATAATTGATTAAAAATCCAAAAAATATAGCATAAATCTATTACTTATGTGTTACTGCTTATTTGATTTATTCCTTGGAAAAATTCTTATGCCGCCATTTTGTATTTTAGGGTTTTCGGTGATATTGTTTTTAGGTTTTAAACAAATAAAAGGGATAGATAAATATAATATGCTATTTGGCCGAGTTTAGGGGCTTTTAAAAATGAAAAAAATCAGATTTTAAAACTTGCATAATTTATTTTATAATTATCCTTATTAATTTGATTTAATTTGTAAAGTATAATTAAATAAATACATATTATTTCGGCAATAATATTTATACATAGTTATTAATTATTTTTCTTATATAATATAAGGTATTTTAATCCTACATAATTTTCATAATTGCCATATATTGTATTTTCATAATTTCTATAATTAAAATGAAATTTATTTAAGCTTTTATGGAATTTTCTTACATTAGGGGTATTTTGGTAATTTTACACTTGTTGAGATTTTTAGGTTTTACAGTATAAGTTAGATTTAGGGTTTGAAACTTAGTGCACAATTAGTTCATAGGTCAAATTTGATAAGTTAGGGCTTATTTTAGTTTTAAATGCTTGTTTACACATCTGTTTGTAGGGCTGCATATTAGAGTTTTAAGTTTTGACAAAAATTTGAAAAACCAAAAAAATAGTGTAAACTGCATAAGCAGCTTTTTCAATTAGACTTTTCTTTGCTTATTTGATTTTCAAAATGCTTTTTGATTGCTGTTTTAGATAGTTTGTAGGATAAGCTTTTAAGTGTTATAAGTCATTAAGCCATAAGGATCCATTTACTTGCTTAAAAATAAGCTCAAAAGTGCCTAGTTGGCTGTTTGGTAAACAGTTTTGAGCCAAAGTGCTTGTTTGATTTTCTCAGCTTATGGCTTATTGTTTTTTCTTAAATCTCGTTTAGTCTTGCTTATTAGGTTAGTTTTAAGGGGTTTGTAGCTTTATTAGCTCACACTTAAGCTTATCCTAGCTTATTAGCTTTTTCAGTTAGGTGTAAAACTAAAAAGTCATAACTGTGGCTTTTAAGCTTAATTTATGGCTTATTGCTTAAGATTCATAAAAAGTTTCTTTAGTAAAAATTGCTTAGAATAAGCTATTTTATTAGTTTGTGCAAAAAGTTTTCAAAAACAAAAAAAGGGGAATTAGGGAAGTCAAGGGTGAGCATGGCTCGAACCCTCGACCTCAACCTCATTCAACCCTTTTATCACACCACACCACAACCACGGCGGCCTTGGGACTTTTACGTCCAAGTTTCTTTGCAAATTATTCTTAACCACATTTTGGGCTACTTTGGTATGAAGCACTTAGAGTGCTTATCTGATTTTTCCAGGCTTATTCGTTTAAGCTTATTCTTGACTTTTAACTTTGCTTCATTCTTTACTTCTTTTTCAACTTTCAAGCTTTTTCTCAGGTTTTTAATTCGAAGCTTAGTATTTTTTTCTTTCATTTTATTAGTTTAAAAACTTTAAAAAATCATAAATAATTAAATAAAAATCAAAAAAATAAAATTCTTTTACTGAAAATTTTATTTTATTAGTTAGAAGGTTTAGAAATTAAATTTGCGTTCGTAGGGCTTAAATTTGACATACTTGCTTATTAGTCGCGTTTTTACTTTCCCGGTTACGTTTTTTAGTTTAATTGTAGTTGCCTTGTTTGATTCCGTGCATTTACTTGCTTTCTTTTGCGTTTTCAGAATTAGTAATCAAAAACAAAAATTCTTGTTATTCAAGCATCAAACAAAATACTTTTGTGAAATTCAAATTCACTTCTCGTCGGGATACGACATCCGGGAGATATAATTTTGTTTGTCCTCAAGCAATTTTCTTATCAAACGGGATACTTACTTTATTATAATTAGTTTGAGATATTTAGGATATATATTTAATTATTTATAGACTATTTGGATTGAATCAAACCTATCCAACCCGTCAACTACTCGTTAAATGGGTCAGGTTCACATTATGGTTAAACAGTTTAGGATTGACATAGCTGACCCGAAAATTTAAATGGGACAGGTTCGGGTCAGGGTTTTCTGACCCGCCAACTTGTTAACCCGAACTTGCCACCCGAACGTAACTCGTATTGCCACCCCTACTTATGAGGCTTTGAGACTTCATAATAAATTATCAGCATGTAGACTTCATAAGTTTTTGCAAATGGTACTTCAAAAGAGAAGCCAACTTATAAACCCATGATAACACCAAATATTCAGCATGTAGACTTCATAAGTTTTAAACAATTTAATTTCTAATAAGTTATATGCGTAAATAAAGTAACAAAAACACCAAATGTAAACAGGTTTTGTTAATATATGAAATAAATAATCAGATAATATGTGAATTATTCGATAAACATTTGAGTTTTCTATTTTTCCTCCGCTTAGTCGACCGAGAGTCTTTATTTCGAGAAGGAATTTAGGTGGAACCGTCTTCTCTTTTTACTTTCGAAGAAGTTATGAGCATGTCCTCATATGAACATGGGACCGGCCTCTGCGGGCGGCACCCTCCTCACCTATAAAATGGTCCAAACCTCCGATGGTGAGGGACCCTAACGGGACAAGCTTCCCCGATCGCTGGAGGATTTATGTCAACCGTCTATAGATGGACGGGGCAGACCAATTGCCCCGATTCTAATTCAAGCTATGGATTTTGGTCTTCGTCATCACATGATACAACAAGTTCAAAATTCTCAATTTCACGGATTATCGGGCGACCGTGCAATAGTACTTATTGATAAATTCTATAGATAATTACGCATAAATATGAAACAAAATGGGTCTCGATGACGCCCTTCGCTTGTTCTTTTTCCTTATTCTTTGACGCATCAATGCTATCGCAGGTATGTGCTTCAGAATTCCATCCACTCTTTCGACGATATGATGAGGAAATTTCTCTTAAAATATTTTCCTCCTTCCATGGTGACTAAGTTAAGGAACGAGATCACGAAATTTGAGCAAAAACCGCCACGGAATCGTTATTCAAGGCATGGGAGCGTTATAAATCTGTCCATTGATCGGTGTCCTACCATAACATGCTTATGGTTTACACCAAATTTGATACGTTTTACAATTGGTTTGGTCTTTAAGTCATCGGGACACCATCAATGCTTCAGCGGGGAATTTTTGCAAAAGACACCGAAAGAATGTTACGAAATGATCGAGAACATGACCGCTCACCACAACCATTGGGACACTTCAGCAATTCGAGACGAGACGTCTAGAAATATCTCTTCTACTACTACTACCGAGAGTCTTGAAGTCGTTCGACAATTGGAAATGATGAATAAGAATTTTGTAGAGATGATGAGACAAATACAAATGGTCAAAACTGTTGATACGAAATGTAAGACTTGTGGTGGTCCTCATTCTTTTACCGAGTGCCCAGCAGTCGATGGCTACTCTCAAAAGGCCGCTTATGCTACTACGGGTAACTATAATTCGGGGGGTAATTCCTACCAACCGCAAGGTGATCGTAATTTGCTTAGCTATTGCTCGAATAATTACCTCGGACCACCCGGTTTCAATCAACCAAATGTGCAAAATAATCAAAACTGATACAATCAAAATCAAAATTAAGGGAATTATCAAGCTCTGAACAATCAAGGGAGAGGGCAAAATTTCAATCAAGGAAACAACAACTATCAAGCCCCGAATTATCAAGCTCAATTTGGACCTTCGAACGAGTTAACATGCTCTAAAGAGTAATGAAGCCTATTTTGAGAGACATGCGAACTCATAGGCCGAACATAAAAACGGATTATGGAATGAAGTTACATAATCTTCTCTTGATGCAAGAACCAACAAGATAGAGAATCAAAACAATCAAATGATGACTCAAAACAACGAGCTTAAGAACATGATGGCTAATTTCTTTCAAATGCAACACCAAAATCAAAATCAAAGTACCTCGGGTTCGGGATCACTTCCTAGTAATACCGTTGCTAACCCAAGAGGGGACTTGAAAGCAATCACTACCCGAAGTGGTGTTGCTTACGATGGACCTATGATTAACCAATTCTTCTTCTATTCCTAAGGTATTCCTAAGGTGGTGGAACGTGAAATCAAGGTGACAAAGGATACGGTACAACCGAGTACCGAAAATATCCAACCTCCGGTTGTCCAAGTTCCTATTTTGGAGCCTGAAGTTGCTCCAAATTCTAAGCCTAAACCGTCGATACCTTATCCTTCAAGACTTAATGATCAAAAGCTCCGTGAGAAAAATAATGATCAAATGCTGAAATTTCTTCAAAATTTCCAAAAATTACACTTCAACATTAGCTTTGCGGATGCTTTACTTCATATGCCTAAATTTGCTTCAACCTTTAAGAGTTTATTGAGTAATAAGGAAAAATTGATTGAATAGGCTAACACTCCGTTAAATGAGAATTGCTCGGCGGTGCTTCTTAAAAAGGTGCCCGAAAAGCTTGGAGACCCCGGCAAGTTTCTCATACCATGTGATTTTTCAGGAATGGTTGAATGCTTAGCCTTGGCCGATCTTGGCGCTAGCATCAACCTTATGCCTCTTTCCGTATGGAAGAAGCTTTCTCTTCCTGATCTTACCTCCATTCGTATGACTCTTGAACTCGTGGACCGAACGATTACTCGACCAAAAGGTGTCGTCGAAGATGTCTTCATTAAAGTGGGGAAGTTCCATTATCCAGTTGATTTCGTAGTCGTTGATTTTGATGCCGATCCAAGGGTTCCCCTCATTCTCGGGAGACCTTTTCTAAGGACGGCACGTGTGTTAATTGATGTTTATGGTGAAGAAATAACTCTTAGATATAATGATGAAGCCATAACCTTTAATGTCGGGCACACTTCGAGTCACTCCTATAGATATGATGATGCATCGGTTAATCGAATCGATGTCATAGACATTACATGCGAGGAGTATGCTCAAGAGGTGGTCGGATTTTCGGATAGATCGTCAAGTGGCAATCCCACTCCTACGGATCCTATCATCACTTCTCCTTCCCCCTCGTTCACTCCTTTTGAGGGAGGAGATTTCATTTTGGAAGAAATTGAGACTTTTCTACATACCCCGGATGAGCTTTCTAATTTAGATGACGATTATTACGACACGGAGGAAGACATTCTTTACCTTGAAAAATTGTTAATGATGGACCCGTCATTCGGACTTCTCCCTCCGCTGAAGAATTTGACGACCTTAAGAAGTTGATGTTACTTAACACAACCTTCAATCGAAGGAACACCAGAACTTGGAGCTTTAGGATTTACATTCTCATTTAGAAATGTCGTTTTTAGAAGGAACCGATAAATTACCCGTCATAATTTCAAAAGAATTAAAAGATGAAGAAAAGACCGCCCTTCTAAAAGTTCTTAAGTCACACAAACGGGCAATCGCATGGAAAATCTTCGACATTAAGGGTATCGACCCTAGTTTTTATACTCATAAGATCTTAATGGAATATGACTTCAAACCAGCGGTTCAACATCAAAGAACGGGTAATCAAAATACTTGGGGTTCTCAAAAAAGGAAGTTATCTATAATCCCTTGATGCGGATTGATACCCTATCTCTGATAGCCCGTGGGTTAGCCCCATCAACCAAATGTGCAAAATAATCAAAAACGATACAATCAAAATCAAAATCAAAGGAATTATCAAGCTCCGAACAATCACAGGAGAGGGCAAAACTTCAATCAAGCAAAAAACAATTATCAAGCTCCGAATCTTCAAGCCCTGAATTATCAAGCTCAAGTTGGACCTTCGAACGAATTAACAAGCTACATGAAGAGTAATGAAGCTATTTTGAGAGACATGCGAACTTAAATGACTAACATGAAAATGGAATAACGAAATGAGTTCAAATATTCTCTCCATGCAAGAACCAACAAGATAGAGAATCAAAACAATCAAATAATGACTCAAAACAACGAGCTTAAGAACATGATGGCTAATTTATTTCAAATGCAACACCAAAATCAAAATCAAAGTACCTCGGGTTCGGGATCACTTCCTAGTAACACCGTTGCTAACCTAAGAGGTGAGTTGAAATCCATCACCACCCGAAATGGTGTTTCTAATGATGGACTTTCCATTCCAATTCCACCTCCATTCATTAATCTGGAGGAGAATGAACGAGAAGCGGAGACGTCAACGGACCCAATATACAGTGATTTTACCATTAAGGTCCCAACTCCTCTTGTCTAAAAATCTCAAAAATCTCAAAATCAAAAATCTCATGAGATGCCCCAAAGGGATCCTCAACACCCTAATATCCCTTATCCTTCAAGAATGAACAAGGAAAAATAGCAAGAGAAAGATAAAATACAAATTCATAAGTTTTGGAAAATGTTTAAACAACTTCACATTAATATCACTCTTGCTGATGCATTAATTCTAATTCTAAAATACCAGAAAATGCTTAAAGAACTTCTTTCCAATAAGGAGAAACTTGTAGAACTAGTAAATACTCCCCTTAGTGAAAACTGTTCAGCAGTTATCCTTAAGAAGTTACCCGAGAAACTTGGTGACCCTGGAAAATTTCTTATACCATGTAGTTTTAGTGAGCTCAAGTGCCAGGCCTTAGCTGATTTAGGTGCTAGTATTAACTTGATGCCACTGTCGGTTTGGAAAAGATTAGGTTTATCCAAACTTATACCCACTCGAATGACCCTTGAATTAGCTAACCGAACGGTGTGTACACTAGTTGGAATTGCAAGGGATGTCTTTGTTCCAGTGGGAAAGTTCATGTTCCCGGCTGACTTTGTAATTGTTGATTATATTGCCGATGCTCGAATCCCTTTAATTCTCGGAAGAGCTTTCTTAAGGACCGTTCATGCCTTGATAGACGTTCATGGAGAAGAACTGATTCTCCGTGACGGTAACAAGAGATTAATCTTGAACATGAAACATAACACTTCAATTTTTTTTGATGAACCTCACGAAGAATCGATCAACTTGATTGATATTTACGATGTTTCTTACAAAGATAATCTTGAGGACTTTTTTGCAAATAATAAAATAACAAATAATCCCGAGAGTGGCAATCCCACTCCAATTTCGGACCCTATTGCTTCTTCTTCTTCTCCCACACTTACTTCCTTTGAAGAAAGTGATTTAATTTGGGAAGAATTCGAAGCTTATCTCGCAAATGATTCATTTCCACCGGGAAGTGATGATGCCGACTTTGACCTGGAGGGAGATCTTCGTTTAATTGAGGAGTTATTAAATAATGATCCTTCATCTCCTCTCCCTCTTTCTCATAATCCATTAAGTAGCAGTACCACTTCTTCTTCTCCTAGTCTCACACCGGTTGAGACTAGTGATGCTCTTCTCGAGGAGTTCGCCGATGAATTCGATCTTCTTGAACCATTTCCACCGAGAATTGGTGATGACGACTATGATTTGGAGGGATAAATTCTTCTACTTGAGAAGTTATTAAATGATGATCTATCATCTCCTCTCCCTCCAAAAGAACTTAATTTTAAGAAACTTAAAATGATAAAATCTTCAATTGATGATTTCCCCCCTCTTGACGTTTTAGAGGAAAAATCCATGACTTTCTCGAACCTACTCTTCGATTCAAATGATGATTTTACCTTTAGTGATGACGAGTCATTACCCGATGCGGACGTTCCGAAAGATAATGTGAAATTTTTTTCAAGCCCTCTTTTCGAATTTGATGACGAATACATTTCTAGTGAAGTAAATCCTCTTTTTAATGAAGAATTAGAGGATATCAAAAGAAACAAATCTTGTTTTTCTAATCTTGATGATCCGGATTTATCTGTTACTCCTCTTTCCGATACTAATGAGGATGAGTGTTTCGACCCAAGAGGCGATATTGATGAAATCAATGCTTTTCTTGATATGGATATTTCTATGGATATTGAAGATGGTTATTATGATTTTGAGGGAGATATAGTCTATCTTGAGAGTTTTCTAATCAATGACACCATCCCTAATTTCCCTCTCGAGGTGTTTTTAGATCATGACCTAAGAAGCTTAAAGGATGAACTTGATGCTAATGATTTGAAGAGTATGGTCAAAATTTTTGACCCCGACATCTCCACTAATAGTTTTTATTCCTTAGAGCCTGTGGCATATGAAAATCAGATGGAGATTTACTCTTCCACGTGTTTCGTCCCTTATATCACAATGATATGGGGAGAGTCAAGCTAGAGACTCACACAAAAACAAGCGCTTCATGGGTGGCAATCCATGCTTATCCTTAGTAATAGTATATTAGTATAATATTTATGAATAAGTGTGATGTAAGGAGGCTTGCCTCTTCCTTTATCGTGTTTCGTGTTTTGTGGTTTATGTCCAGGATTGCCCCGGATTATGAAGACTCTCGTGCTCGTGGTTTTGTCCTTCGTCAGCTCGATCTTCAATACTTAGCATGCTTATATGGGAATCCGATATCCGAGATCTAATTGATTTAACGTTTATCTATTAAGCATACTTAATAAATGACTTTAGATTTGCGTAGAAACCCCTTAATATTTGGATTATGCCTTGAAATTAGTATGGGGGTGACAGTCTCACATTGAGGACAATGTGTAGTTCCAGTATGGGGGATCTTTCGATTTGATCTTACTTGAATTTGCCTTGTCTTCACGTAACCCCGTTTTTCCACCAAAAATAGCAAAAATATGCCAAAATTTAAAAATTTGCAAATAGAATAAGTGTTTTGACACGATGTTTTGTCTTGTTAAAGAATAAATTTTGACTTAATCGAGCATGTTGCGCTCTAGCTTGCCCCTTAATGTTTATAAATTTAAACTTTTGCTAGTCTTTTATACAAGAAGCTTTAAAACGCGAATTCTAGCTTGAAAGAGCCAAGAAGTTTGCAAGTTTCCATGATAGACTTTAAATATGCTAAGCTGGTTTTTATTAGACTAAGCATTCGCGGATCTTTTTATTAAAGATTTTAAATTTGCAAAGAACGAAAAATGATAGGGTTTTATATAAGTTAGATGCTAAACATAGAGTAGTTGGAACTCTTTAAGACTCATAGAGGTTAATTGTGGCTTTTTGCTCCCATTAGCTTAATAAACATTATATAATTGTTAATAAATAAAGTTACTTCAGCTTTTTGTGATTCTTAGTTTAAATCACTTCGTAGAGATTCCTTCTGGTGAAAGTAAGGTACACATCGAGGTTTTGTCAGTGTTGTGGGGAAATAGACTCCTGGACCATGGTCGGCTCGCATACCGATGTGGCAGTTGTTAAAAGACAACATGACTTAAAATTTGGCTAATAATAATAAGTTATGTAATAAACCAAGCCGAAATATGACCACTACCTCTTGCCGGCTCACAACCGATGTAGTAGTCGTTTAAAGGGTAGAGGTATTAATATAAATAATAAAACTGTGGGCTGATAAAAGTTTACTGCATCTTGCCGGCTCATAACCGATGTTGCAGTCTTCTAAATAAGGCACATAATAATAATCCGAGACTGATAAAAGTTTGCTGCATCTTGCCGGCTCACAACCGATGTTGCATCCTTCTAAAAGGTCGAGGATCACCGAGGTCGAAATATGTTTGTTGCATCTTGCC
This sequence comes from Tanacetum coccineum, assembly GCA_026074375.1. NCBI lineage: Eukaryota > Viridiplantae > Streptophyta > Magnoliopsida > Asterales > Asteraceae > Tanacetum > Tanacetum coccineum. The sequence continues at coordinate 20,829 of BQNB010083502.1, forward strand.
GGCTCACAACCGATGTTGCAGCCTTCTAAAGGACCGAGGTTTAATAATGTTGCAATAATAACAAGAATAAAGCCAAATTTCGACTCTAGGATTATCTAAATAAAGCCTCCATCTTTGGACTCGTAGTTGAGTTGTTGCGGATGAAATAAAAAGGATAACCCCTAAATCATGCGAAATTAGAACCTTAATGTGGACCTTATTCTCACCATATCGTCTCTTTAGGAAATGATTTCAAACTAATTGTGGTCTAATCCGGGTTTACTTTATATGAATAAGACATTAATTTATTTGTCATGAATGATAATAATAAAATCTTTAGAGGATTTAGGAAATAAGGGAGCGAAAAGTTAAGTTTATACTTACACAATTTGTCACACCCCGCCAAGGCGGAAACACGAGGCATAACATGAAAGATATTAACATAGCACATGGGCTTGGGGCGGGTGAAAAATCAAGGACGGTGAATTTTTTTATTTAGTATCTCTTGTTCCATGAAGTTATGAATAAATGCATAAAAATGGTAAAACGGGGTGCTTTTCAAAACTAGTAATTTCTTAATCCCCTTAGATGAATACTTAGCTACTTTTCTAAGTAATTAGTCTAAAGAGGGGATTGAAATTTTTGGTTTTCTAAGTTTTTATTTATGACATTGCGTGAGGACACGGCAATAGCTTAGTATGGGGGATTTTGGTATGTGTTAATTTACACATACCTTTTACCTAATTAATTAAGCTAAAAAGACCAAAAATGACCAAAATCAGATAAAAATGCATTGTATTTGTATGTTTTGTGATTTGTGTCTTGCAGGTACGGATATTAATTAAAAGGGACAAAAACAAATCAAAACGGACAAAGCCGAGCACGGGAATGAAAAGAGAACAGAAAACTGAATCCGAAAGCATACCCATTTTCTACGGACCAACCCGGGCCCACTTAATGGGCCGGGTCAACCAAATCTTAATCTAAATAAGCCATAAACCTTTAACCTTATCTAAAAAGCCCAATGTTATTAAAAGACACATGATCCTGGCCCAAATCCAAATTCCAAGCCCAAGTCTAAAAGTTCTAAAACGTTTGGTCAAAGAAAAAGGTCAATATAGAGTCAAAATGTAGTGTACATCCCCTTCCCTCCCTTTTCACTTTTACAAAGTAATCATACACGCCAGGGTAAATCACGCATCAAAAGCTTCTAGAAGTACAACCCTGACACGTTTGACATCCTCATTAGCCACGCTGGCAATCCCACAACTTTTGATTGGCTAAGGAGGCGTGTACAAGATCTAACGGATGAGATTGATTGATCAAAAAGCGGTTATGATTGGATGGCTATGATTGGATGCGTCTAAGAGGCTAGAAGGTTCTCTACATCCCTATAAATAGAGACTCTCACACACAGAATTGAGCATCTAGTGTAGAATTAGCTTAGCTTAGTTTAATTTAGCTTATTGTAACGTTTTTCAGCTTATTGTCTTTAATTTTGATGTAATTTCCTTTCTAAAGTTTGTAATTCACTTTTGAAATCAATAAAAGTGTGTTTACATTTTATTCATGTCTTGATTAAAGTTTTATTCAATACAAATATGGTTTGATTAAGCTCACTACTACTCTAATAAGCTCAATAAGCTTTCCTAATCACTAATAAGCCAGCTTAAATACTCAGTTAAGCTTTCAAAGCTTAACTGAGTTATTAATACTCAAAAACACCCTATTATACCTCCAGCTTATTGGGAAGGGAAAGCCAAATTGGCAAGGGCCTTCCAAAGACATCACCAGGCTTATCTGGAATAAGGTGGAGCTTTGAAGATCAGCTCCTGGAGCATTATATAAGCCTTGTTTGTGCAAAGGCTTTTTTAAGTTCTCATTTTCCCTTTTTAAGCTTAATTTTGCATTTTAGCTTATTTCTGCTTATTGTCAGCTTATTGTTATTTAGAGTAGCTTATTATTGCTTATTATAGTTGTTTGATGCTTAATGTGCTCAGTTGTTAGTTTAAATTTCATCTTATAAGTTTTTAATATAAAATAGTTGAAAAATCAAAAAAAATTAGCATAATCTAGTTGCTTATTGTTCTAGCTTATTTGATTGTTGAAATTTGCTCAAAAGGTCTTTTATAAGCTTGTCACTATCTGGTATAACTATTCTAAGCTTTAATTTTCAATTTTATAAGCTAAAGATGATTTTAAGCTATTTAAAAGGGTGTTTGGCACAAGACAGCACTAACTTAAGTTAGTGCTGTCAAGAGTCTTATAGTTCTTTAGATTGAATTTAAATATCAAATTGTAGGTTATAAGATTTAGATTTAAGGTTTTTGATTAGCTAAATCAAGTTTTAAAAGGTTTGTGTGTATGATGCTTGAATCTGAGGTCATAAGCTCAGATTCATAGCACTTTGAGCTTAAATCTGTTCTAGTTGCTATTGTTGGTCATTAGCTCTTGTTTTAGTGTTTAAATGGTGTAGAAACCAAATTCTTAAAGTCTGCATAATTGGATTTGAGTTTTGGTTAAAACTTTGGTCAAGTGCATCAGATAGTAAAACTGCCTTTTAACCTTTTTCAATCCAAAAATTTAGTTAGTATAGGGTTTGAAACTTAGTGCACAATTAGTTCATATGTCAAATTTGATAAGTTAGGGCTTATTTTAGTTTTAAATGCTTGTTTACACATCTGTTTTTAGGGATGCATATTAGAGTTTTAAGTTTTAATATAAATTTACAAACCAAAAATAGGTAAAACTACATTAAGACTAGCTTTTTCAATTAGACTTTTCTTTGATTATTTGATTTTTTCAAAAATGCTTTTGATTGTGTTCTTAGTTAGTTTTTGGATATGCTTTTAATTGTTATAAGTCATTACGTGCCATAAGGAGTCCATTTACTTGCTTAAAATAAGATCAAAAGTGCCTAGTTGGCTGTGTGGGTAATCAGTTTTGAGCAAAAGTGCTTGTTTGATTTTCTCAGTTATGGCTTATTTGTTTTTTTAATTCTCGTTTCAGTTCTTGCTTATTAGGTTAGTTTTAAGGGTTTTGTAGTTTTATTAGCTCACACTTAAGCAACAGTTAAGCATTTAAGCTTTTGAGCTTTAAGTGAAAACTGTCACTTTTAAAAGCTTTGTTTCTGGCTTATTTCTTTAGTTTTATAAAAAGTTTCTTTTGAAAAAGTTGCTTAGAATAAGCTGTTTTATAACTTTCATAAAAAAGTTTTGCAAAATAAAAATGTTAGGGTTTGGGGAAGTCAAGGGTGAGCAGGGCTCGAACCCCTGACCTCAACCTTAACCCCAACACTTTATCACACACTCACCACACCACTGCGCCCTTGGGACTTTTACGTCTAAGGGTGCACACAAAATTCATTTAACCCTTTTTTGTAACTCTTTGGTATTAAGCACTTCGAGTGCTTATTTGATTTTTCCAAGCTTATTCGTTTAAGCTTGTTCTTGGCTTTTAATTTTCCGTCATTCTTTACTTCTTTTTCAACTTTTAGGCTTTTTCTCAGGTTTTTAATTCGAAGCTAAGTATTTTTTTCTTTTCATTTTATTAGTTTAAAAACTTTAAAAACTAATTAAAAAAATTAAATAAAAAAAAAAAAAATTCTTTTTCTGAAGATTTTCTTTTATTAGTTAGAAGGTTTAGAAATTAAATTTGCGTTCGTAGGGCTTAAATTTGTCATACTTGCTTATTAGTCGCGTTTTTACTTTCCCGTTTACGTTTTTAGTTTAATTGTAGTTGCTTATTTGATTCCGTGCTTTTACTGGCTTTCTTTTGCGTTTTTAGAATTTGTAATCAAAAACATAAATTCTTGTTATTCAAGCATCAAACAAAATACTTTCGTGAAATTCAAATTCACTTCTCGTCGGGATACGACATTCGGGAGATATAATTTTGTTTGTCCTCAAGCAATTTTCTTATCAAACGGGATACTTACTATACTATAATTAGTTTGAGATATTTAGGATATATATATTTAATTATATATAGACTATTTGGATCGAATCACCCGGTTCACCCGTTTTTATCGGTTCTGACGAGTCCTCTTCGGTTCGTCTTCGGACGGCTTTTATTGGCTAGCCGAACCGATGGTGACTCCGGTTCCCGGTTGAACCTGTTCGTCTGGTCTGGTTTTCAAATTTTTATGCACCATCATTTTAGGAAGACATCATATGTACGCTTTTGTAGATATACGTTTTTAATCGTTGTGCAATGTGAATATACGATTGTATTTTTAAGTAATGAGGTGTATTAATTATGTATTAATTATTTTCATTTTTAAATATTTATGTAATGGGTGTTTTAATAGGAGTATTATATATGTATTAATTAGGTTTTAATTGTTAAGTTCTAATTATGTTTGTATGGGTTATGCATTATGCATAAACATGCGTAAGTTGAAATTTTAATATTACTAAACATAGAAGGCTATTATGTTTTATATGTAATTAAAATATTGATATCTATACTACTTATAAAGAGAATTTAGGATTCTCTTGAAAGTTAAAAAACGGCTAAAATAAGAAATGTTGAAAAATTTAATGCATGTAATCTTGCTATTTTAGGGTTTATAAACAAGTAATGCTAATGTTTTAAAAACGTAACATTTAAGTAATATAATTGCTCATTTAATGCTAATGCTTTAAAAAAATAAATAACATTGATCATAGATTAAAAAAGGAAATAACATTTATGTAATATAATTGCTCATTAAATGACTGCATTTAATGTGTTCATGTAACCACTAATTTCTATAATTATGGAGGTTAGTTATGGAAGAAATTAATAGGCCCATTAATTTCCATTAACTATAGTTTGGGAAAATCCCCTATAAATAGGGATTACAATTGCATTGAAAAACACACAGAAACATAAACAGTTATTCTTCTCAATATCCAACTTCATCACATTCACACTTTTTTGCTTTCGTTTTGGTTCTCAATTTTACATATCATGTTATGAGTATCATCGTAAACCACTTCTACCATGTTTTCATACTAATTTATTCATGTTTCTGTAGTTTGGTACATTGGCTACGATTAAATCCTTAAAAAATGTATGCCTCCTTTTCTCAAAACCCTAATGATGAAAGTATGTTATATTTTTTAGACTGTGTATATATATGTTGGTTTCTTTGCAGCTTTGCATAGCGGGTTTCATGAAGCCTATAAACTCCACTCCCCCCACCAACTCCACCACTACACCACCATTCACCTCCACCAACGAGCTCATCCATGATTGTAACCCCATCAACACTAAAACCCACCACCACTAAATCCATCTACCACCGAATGTCGCCACTAATGTAAGCCATAAAGTGTTGGAAACACAAAAAGTGTCGGTCACTTCCAAGTTGTAACAGGTCTTAGCTCGTAGTTAGTGAAATGATTAGATTAGTAATCTAGTCCGGCCCAAGGCCCTTGGGAAGCCCATCATAGCCCATGGCCGGCCTATAAGACCTATATAAGCCCCTCTCCTAGCCTTGGAGAGGGTTGGTTGTTCCATTTGTAACATTTCATTATAATACACTTCATCCATTTTCCATCCATTCTATCTCTAACATCACAACCCACATCTCACTCTTGTTCTTGGTTTGATCATAAGATTACTAGAATTCTACAATTGGTATCAGAGCCATGGAGTGGTGTGTTTAGTTTTTTTGTGTTTGATTTGTGTTCAAATACCTTTACAAAGAGCAAAATAGTGATTCAAATTTTTTTTTGCCTTAAAAACCTTAAAGTTTTCATTTTTATTGTTCCTATAGGGTTAGTAACACTAGATGTACAAGATTTTTTGCGAAAAACCTTTCAAAAATGTGTCTTTTTGAGTTTTGAAAATTTGAGTTTCGTAGTTGTTGGAACCGAACGAGAAGAACCGAAGTAGATAACCGAACTAGAGAACCGAACTAGATTACTATTGTTGGAACCGAACGAGTGTCTCTCTAGTTGAAACCGAACGAGTAATCTAAGTTGGAACCGAACGAGTCGCTTTCTTTGGAATCGAACGAGCATAACCGAACGAGGTTATCTTTGACAATCGAACTAGCAGAACCGAACGAGCTGCTTACTTTGGGAACCGAACTAGCTATTCTTACTTTGGGAACCGAACTAGCTATTTTCTTTGGGAACCGAACTAGCTAGGACCGAACTAGAGACAATCGAACTAGTCAGTTTCTGTGACAGCCGAACTAGTTAGAACCGAACCAGAGGAACCGATCTAGCAAGTCTCTTTGACAGCCGAACTAGACAACCGAACTAGTCAGTTTCTTTGTCAACCGAACTAGTCAATTCCATAACCAAACACAATTTCTTTCTACCACCGATCGATCAATCTGTAATCTTTTGATACCCACAATGACGACTCTTGCTGATAAAGTCACTTCCTCGGAGGAGACAACAAAACCCACCGATGCTTGAAAAACACTTTGTAGATACATGGAAAGCAGAATGAACTGTATTAAGATGATAGACCACATGGAAGAATGATTCTTGCCTCTGTTGAAAAAGGACCACTTGTTTGGCCTTCAATCACTGAGGATGGAGTAACAAGGCTTAAGGAATATGTTGAACTGACTCCCGCTGAAGCCATTCAAGCTGATTGTGACATCAAAGCAATAACATCATTCTTCAAGGCCTTCCAACTGAAATCTAGCTTCTTGAGAGTCAACATCGTGTTGCACAAGATCTTGGAATGAAGATTAACTGCAATTCAAGGACCGTCGTTAACAAAACAAAAACGTGAGTGCAAGCTGATATGATGAATTTCGATAAGTTCACTTACAAGAAAGGAGAGACCGCTACATGAGTTTATACTTGAGGTTCACTCTGTACACAAATGATAATGAACATTTACAAAAAGCCATTGGGGCAAGTTTTCAAGTCAACCCCAAGTTCTTTAACACACTTCCGAATGAAATGGAGCAAATTTTGTTACTGATGTTAAATTGGTCAAAGACTGTGCACACGACAAATGGTTGATCAGCTTCATGCTTACCTGCCACAACATGAAAGACATGCAAATGAAGTTCGTTGATGCATGAATACAACCTGATTCCTCTCGCATTAGTGCATCTCACCAATTAACTCAGCTATCTTATCAATCTTCATCTACACACTCACCCAAAGTCACTATCATCAACTTTCATGTTTCACCATATCAGTCTTCACAGTTTGTTCCACCGTATCAGACTCAACAATTCACAACCAATCAATCAACACCTCTTTCAATTACTTATCTATCAAATGAGTACCAATCCACCGTTCACCACAACGTTTATTCTTCACAACCATCAATCCCACAAGTGGAATATGCTCCCACAGCCTATCAACAGCAACAACCTGAATTTTCCCAACCAGACTCCGGTCTAGTTTGTCCAGTGTCCAGAAGGGGAGATCCAATTGTGCGATCATCACATGATGTCGTCTCAATGCTGTTGTCCCATCCCGGTATCCTACTACCAACAATACGCAAGAACTTCATCAAACCCTCGTCAACAAGCTACCATCTATGATGGAAAAGTAACTGTGCAACCTGTTCAGGGGAGACAAACTACTTATGCTGCTGGAACAACGAGAAAATACACACCTGGTGCAAGTGGAAGCAACACGGGGAAACAACGGACTGTCATCTGTTACAATTGCAAAGGGGAGGGTCATATTGCCAAGCAGTGTACTAAGCCCAAGAGGAAAAGGGATGAAACATGGTTCAATGATAAAGTGTTGCTGGTCAACTCAAAGCAAATGGTCAAGCTTTAACAGAGGAAGAAATAGCGGCAGTTTTTGTCTGTTTTTGGTCATTTAAGCTCGTTTTTAGAGGTAAAAGATATGTGTAATTAAGCACTTATCAACAGTCATTACCCACAATGCTGCTTATCAAGCCGATGATCTGGATGCATATGACTCTGATTGTGATGAACTCAATTCAGCCAAGATTGCTCTCATGGCCAATCTCCACAATCAAGATAATCTGAACTATGATTTATTCAATCAAAGTGAGCAGATCATGACGTCTTCTGAACAGTCTAATGATGTGACCAATGATGTGAGTCAGTCAGAAACTGATATAACCAGTGATAGCAATATCATTCCTTATTCTCAGTATCTGAGTGAAACACAACAAGAAAATGTCCAGAATTCTAACTCTTTTGCTCAACAAGATGTCCTGATATTATCTATGTTTGAACAATTAAATACCCAAGTGACGCATTGCACCA
>BQNB010083503.1:0-29019 GCA_026074375.1 Tanacetum coccineum
ACCTTTTGCCTTGGTCAAGGGCATTCGGTTAGGATCTGTATTAGGGTTGCTATATAAGTGTATACTATTCCACGAATCAGCTACCGATGTGGCAGAGCTCAATCAGAGGATGATAGACTTTACCACGACGGTCAGACGGGATACAAAAGAGATATATGGGAGACTGGATGATGCACATGATGACAGATTATTGATGAGCGGTAGGATCAACATGCTGTATAGAGACAGACGTGCTCATGCTCTCACTGCTTTACTTATGGAAAAAGAGACTTTATTGTGAGGCTTGGGTACAGTCGATGGATGCTAGTGATACCACCCGTTCTAAGGTGAGAGCACTAAGGACTACAGTGCTAGCTCAGCAGACAGAGATTGCAGCCTTGCGAGCAGTAGACCGCGCTCGACAGGCACAGCTTGTAGAGACACTGAGACTGATGAGTACACTGCAGACACAAGTGACAGCACTAAAGGGACAACAAGGACCCGTTAGCGGCCCAACACAGCCAGAGATACCGAAGGAGGCCGGTAACAGTTCGTAGATTTGGTTATGATGTAGCTATATTGTATTAGCCTACTAAGTATTACGCGGTAACTCCCAGCTAGTAAGGCTTTAGGTTGTTTATATTTCATTTTGTAACCTAAGGATAGTGATCATTTTGTAACCGAATCAGGTCATGTATGTTTGCAGATTATATATGGAAATAATGTATTATGTCATGTCTGTAATTTATTATGAATGAATGTCGATTTAGTTACACCATTGTTAATTTCAATTCAGTTGTGCATTTCACTGTGTGATGTTATCTTACTTTATTTATTATGTATATGTCATGTTATGGTTATGATTTTACGAAATCTAACGGGTATTATATTTTCTTGTGATTGAAGAAAATGACACCAAAAAGAACCACCAGATCAACACCAGCCGCAACAACCGCCACCATTGCCACTACTTCTGTGACTAATGCCCAACTTAAGGCAATGATCGACCAAGGTGTTACTGCCGCTTTGGCAGCACGTGATGCCGACAGAAGCATGAATGGCGACGACAGCCACAATTCAGGAACGGGTGTTAGAAGAAACGAGCGAGCCGCTCATGAGTGCACTTACCCATACTTCATGAAGTGCCAACCTCTGAATTTCAAGGGCATGAAAGGAGTTGTCGAATTGACTCAATGGTTTGAGAAAATGAAAACTATGTTCAGTATAAGCAACTGCTTTGTGGAAAACCAAATCAAGTTTTCCACTTGTACTCTTCTTGGAAGTGCTCTAACGTGGTGGAACTCCCACGTTAGAACTGTTGGTCATGATGTTGCGTATGCAATGACTTGGGTAGAATGAAAAAGAAGAAGACTGACAAGTACTGCCTGAGGACCGAGATTAAGAAGCTCGAGGCTGAGTTGTGGAATTTAAAGGTGAAAGGTACCGACGTGATAGGTTACAACCAACGTTTTCAGGAACTAGCATTGCTGTGTGTTAGAATGTTTCCTGAAGAATCGGACAAGATTGAGAGATATGTCAGTGGTTTGCCTGACATGCTCCACGGAAGTGTAGTAGCATTAGGGCAGGTCAGAAACCTACTTGCTATGAATGTGGAGCCCAGGGACACTTCAAGAGGGATTGTCTAAAACTGAAAAACAACACTCGTGGTAACCAAGGTGGAAATGGCAATGCTCCAGCGAAAGTGTATGCGGTAGGCCGTGCAGGGACAAACCCAGACTCAAACGTCGTTACGGGTATGTTCCTTCTAAACAACCGCTACGCTTCTGTCTTATTTGATACTGGTGCCGATAGAAGCTTTGTGTCTACTGCATTTAGCTCCCAAATTGATATCACACCAGCTACCTTAGATCATTTTCATGATGTTGAACTATCCGACGAGAGAATAATTCTGTTAAACGCTATCATTCGGGGTTGTACATTATATTTCTTAAATCTCCCATTCAACATAGACTTAATGCCAATAGAACTTGGTAGTCTTGACGTCACAATAGGTATGGATTGGTTAGCAAAGTACCAAGCTGTCATCGTTTGTGTCGAGAAAATCATTCGTTTTCCCTAGGGAAATGAAACGTTGATTGTTTGCGGTGACGGAAGTGACCGAGGAGACGAGACTCATTTGAACATCATCTCGTGCATTAAAAAGTTTTGTGTCTACTGCATTTATCCCCCAAATTGATATCACACCAACTACATTAGATCACTATTATGACGTTGAACTAGCCGATGGGAGAATAATTAGGTTAAACACTATCCTTAGGGGTTGTACATTAAACATCTTGAACCACCCATTCAACATAGACTTAATATTCATAGAACTTGGTAGTTTTGACGCTATAATTGGTATGGATTGGTTGGTAAAGTACCAAGCAATCATTGTGTGTGCCGAGAAGATCGTTCGTATCCCTTGGGGAAATGAAACTCTAATCGTTCACGGTGACGGAAGCAAACGAGGAAACGAGGCTCGTCTGCACATTATCTCATACACCAAAATACAAGAATACATGCTAAAAGGATGTCTAGTCTTTTTGACAAACGTTACTACAAAGGAGACGGAAGACAAGTCAAAGAAGAAGCGACTTGAGGACGTACCGATAGTTCAAGATTTTCCTGATGTATTCCTTGAGGACTTGCCGGGTCTTCCTCTGACTCGACAAGTGGAATTTCAAATCGATCTGATACCTGGTGCTGCACCTGTAGCACGGGCACCTTATCGATTGGCGCCTTCTGAAATGAAAGAGTTGTCAGAGCAACTGAAAGAACTATCTGACAAGGGCTTTATAAGACCCAGTTCCTCACCTTGGGGAGCTCCGGTCTTGTTTGTCAAAAAGAAGGATGGATCGTTTTGAATGTGCATCGACTATCGGGAACTGAACAAGCTGACAGTGAAGAATCGTTATCCACTCCCAAGGATCGACGATTTGTTTGATCAACTACAAGGATCCAGTGTTTATTCTAAGATAGACCTGCGATCAGGTTATCACCAGCTTCGAGTACGGGAAAAGGATATTTCAAAAACGGAATCGAAATCAGTATTGTCATTACGAGTTCCAAGTTATGCCATTTGGCTTGATGAACGCACCAGCGGTATTTATGGACCTCATGAACCGCGTGTGCAAGCCATTTTTGGATAAATTTGTGATTGTCTTTATTGACGATATCCTTATCTACTCCAAGAACAAGAAGGAACATGAAGAACACCTTAAGGCAGTTCTGGAATTGCTTAAGAAAGAGAAGTTGTATGCTAAGTTCTCTAAATGTGAATTTTGATTCCTAGTTCAATTTCTTTGGCACGCTTAATTGATAGTCAAGGCCGCACCCCCCCCCCTCACTTCACGTGGACCGCCAAAATCAAATCCATAAAAGGATGGGAATCTCCTAAAAACACCACGGATATTCGCCAATTCTTAGGTCCTGCTGGGTATTACCGAAAGATGCATCAAAGGATTTTTGAAGATTGCAAGTCGATGACCACTTACTCGATAGGAGTTAAGGTCGATTGGGGAGACAAGTAAAGAAGCGCTTCGTTATTAATCAGAAGTATGCAGTGTTGCAATTTGGTTTACCTAAGGGAAGCAAGATTTCGTAGTCTATTGCGATGTTGCTAAGGGGATTGGGTGCTGTATTAATGCAAAGAGAGAGTAATTTCTTATGCATTACACCAATTAAAAATTTATAAGAAGAACTATACAACTCATGATTTGGAACTTGGATAAATAGTGTTTTCTCTAAAACTTTAGAGACACTATTTATACGGAACCAAGTGTACGGTCTTCACGGATCACAAGAGTCTACAACACATTCTTAATCAAAAGGAGCTAAATATGAGGCAGCGTCATTGGTTAGAACAGCTCAGTGATTATGACTGTAAGATCCGTTACCACCCGGGGGAAACGAATGTTGTTGCTAATGCTTTGAGCAGAAAGGAGCGGAGTAAACCATTAAGAGTTCGAGACTTAGTGATGACTATTGGCTTGGATCTTCCTAAACAATTCCTGAATGCTCAGACTGAAGCACGAAAACCAGAGAACATCAAGAACGAAGATGTTGGAGGTATGTTGCTTGAAAATTCTAAGGATCCGGAGAAATTTAGAACGAAAAAGTTGGAACCCCGTGTGGATGAAACTCTATGCTTCAATAGAAGGAGTTAGTTGCCATGTTATGGTGATTTAAGGACTGTGATCATGCATGAGTCCCACAAGTCAAAATACTTTATTCATTCGGGTTTTGACAAAATGTATCAGGACATGAAGAAGCTATATTGGTGGCCTAATATGAAAGGCCAACTTCGCCACCTTGTTGCAAAGTCTTGACTGTGCTAAAGTCAAGGCCGAACACCAAAGGCCATCAGGATTGTTGGTACAACCGATATACTCCCATGGAAGTAGGACAATATCACTATGGATTTTGTCATGAAGCTTCCTAAGTCGTCACAAGGCTATGACACTATTTGGGTGATTGTCTGACCGACTTACTAAGTCTGCAATCTTGTACCCATGATGGAAATGATCCTGGAAGAAACTGGCAAGAATGTACCTAAAGGAAGTGGTCACGAGGCATGGAATCCCTGTCTCAATCATTTGTGATCACGACCCGAGGTTTGCATCGAATTTTTGGAGGTCACTTCAGAAGGCTTTGGGTACTAACTTGGATATGAGTATTGCGTTCATCTAAATTGCGACGGCAAGCGAGAGAAACTATTCAAACTCTCGTGGATCTGCTGTGTGCTTAGTGAGAATCGATTCGGAAAGGGTTGGTTAACAATTCTACCGTTGGTGAGTCTTTCATATAACAACAGCTATCACGCTAAGCATAAAGGTTGCACCATTTGAAGCTCTTACGGTCGGATAAGTGTCGTTACCTGGTGTTGGGCCGAGGTTGGACAAGTGAATCACTGGTCCAGAAATAGTTCCAGAAACACCATAGAAGATCATCCAGAATCAAGAAGGATGCAAGTCGCGTGATAGGCAAAGAGTTACGTGATCTTAAGCGTAGCCGATGGCTTCCAGTTGGGAATAAGTTATGCTTAAGTTTTGCCTCTGGAAAAGGGTCGTACGTTTTAGAAAAATGGGGAAAGTTAAACCCTAGGTACGTTGGATGTTCAAGGTGTTGAAAGGTTAGATCCGTTGATAGAGCGTGAGCTTCTAAGGGCTGAGCTGGTTCACAGTTGTTTCGTATCCACCTGAAAAAAGTGTTATGCCGATGAACCATTAAACGTTGTTGGATGGACTTCATTAATGGAACAAAAAACTAATTTCTCCTCGAGGAATCGGTCAAAATCATGGATCGTGAAGTCAAACAGTTGAGGTAAAGCCGTGTCCCAATTGTCAAGGTTCGATGGAACTCTAGGCGAGGCCCTGAGTTTACATTGGAACGTGAAGACCACAATTTCGAAAGGAAATATCCACACCTCTTCACAAAGACCGCACCGTCGTCAAAGTGCGCGTCTTAAGACGTGAGGGCAAGGCTCATTTAACGGGGCAAGAATATAACACCCCGTGTTTTAGGGTCATTTACGACGTCAATAAATTCACTATTTATTTTTAGTATTGTACGCGTTTGCTTTTAAATCGTAATCGTTAAGTTAAATCGCGTAAGCTAAAAATTATCATTCAATGTAAACGGGCATCAAACAATTAAATGTTTACATCAAGCAAGTGTTAAGTAATTATTTTGAGTGTAATTATTAACTTTGTTCATTTTATTTTTATTGGTTACGTAAAGTGATTACGTTTCGCGATAAAATACGTTTAGGCATTCCCGGAACCACCAAAACTTTTCTACGCTTCAACAAATACCCACAATTATACCCAATACCCAAAATTTACAAAATATCATCCTATATACACACATGTGGCCGGATTCATGGAGATAGAAACCAATAAAATATCTTACAAAACATCCTTCCTTGATTTCATGGGATGTTCTCATGTTTTAGGAACCAAGGCTCATTTTTCTTACTAACTCAAATAGTAACTTGACCAAGACTTCCTAGAATTCCTCTAAGTGTTCCTTGACTAGTCTCCTAGGTATATAATGCCTTAGCTAAGAGATAAACACACACACTCTCATTTCCAAAGTGAAAACAAAACAAAACTCTCTCATCTTCATCTCTAATACCCACGGCTCAAAATCATATACCTAAACCATCCATACAAATTTTATTTACAACAATTACAAGTGTTCCTACATCATACCTAATATAACCTAAGGTGTTTAGAAGGTTTACTTTAAGGTTTACAAGTGTTAAAGGAAGAAAGTTCAAGATTAGGGTTTTGGTGAAATTAGGGTTTTCAAGGTGTTGAAAGCTAGGGTTTGTTTGCTAAACAAGGGTTTAGATCATATTGTTCATCATCATACTTCATATTAAGGTTACCTAAAAACCTTAATCTCTTTACTTTTGTGATTTTATGCATATATGATGTTTATGTAGTTAATCACCATCTAAGGACTTATTTACTTGTAAAAATGGATTTTTACACTTGTTTATGATTTGGTATACTCTTACATATAATATATGGATCTTAACATCATGTTATAATGGATGTGTAAGTAATTTACAAGTATGGTTTATGTATAAAAAGTATATATAAACAAGTTACCTAAAAAGTGTATATATTAAAGTTCATGAACAAATGAGTATGTAAACTAATGGATCTTGTGATTTCTTGGACAAACTTTGGACTAATCATGGACTAAGGACCCTAGGTGTGTAAGACATGTGATAATAAGGGTTGTAATATACTTGTAACAAAGTGGTAAAACTAAAAAGTTATAAAAACAACTTTTGAACACATTTTGAGAAAATATCAAAAAGGGGCTGTTAGAATTCGAATTTTAAAGCATATATTTTATGATTTTATAAAATACTACATGTCACAAGGATTGTGGGCATGTAGAGAACTTGAAAAACTGATTTATAACGAAGGAGATACACTAATTTTAAGTTATACGTTAATTAAACGCGTTTATAAAAGAAATTTTATAAAAACCAATTACTATTCACATCTAATGAAAATATAAACATATTTTTATCAGTTAGTATATAATTTTAGGATTTCAAAACAATAAGAATCCTAATTTTACGATTAATAACGAAGGAGTTATGAATTACGTGAGTTTACGACAATAAATACTTTTATAAAACTATTTTTATAAAAGTTACTGTTCACATCAGTAAATAACATTTTGAAAACATCATTAAATAGATAGAACTTTTAATTACGAAGACGTGCTCGAAAGAATCGCTAAAATCGGATCTAAAACGAATAAGATACGACATTTACGGGTTTTACGTTAATTAAAGTTATAAAAATAAGTTTATAACTGTCATGAACAGTAAAAAACATTGTTCACCAATAGGTTAAAAAATATGAAAATGTAATATTTTGATAACTCGTCTTAATACAAAAGCGTGGACATAAGAAACGTAAGAAACAAGCTTAAAACGATAAAGTTACGTCGTTTTTACTACTGAAATATTTATAAACGTTTTAACTTTATAAATACGATTTCACAAACGCAATTTTTAGGGTATTTAACACTAGAACTAGGAAAGTAGAGGATAATCTGCACATAAACTTTCTTGAAAACAAACCCAATGTTGCAGAGAGTAGACCAGATTGGCTCTTTGATATTGATTTACTAACAAACTCTATGAATCATAAGCCAGTTACTGCTGGGAATCAAACTAATAAGAATGCATGTATCAAGGATAATGTTGATGCAGTACCTACTCAACAATATATTCTGCTACCATTACTTTATGATAGTCCACAGAGCTCAAAGGATGTAGTTGTTGATGATGCTGGTAAAAAGACTAATGAAGAACCAGCACATGAGGGTGAAAGAAATGGTCAAGAGAAAGAAGGAGGAGCTTCAAATAAAGAAAATGACCAGAATGTGCAAGATTTTAGAGCTGAATTAGATAATTTGCTTGTTCAACAGAAGGAAGGTTATGCTAACAGCACTAACAGAGATAGTACTGTTAGTCCATCTGTTAGTACTGCTGGGCAAAATTTTACTAATGCTGATGATCTTCCTACTGATCCTCTCATACCTGATTTGGAGGATACTGGTATCTTTAGTGGTGCATATGATGATGAAGATGTGGGTGCAGAGGCTGACCTTAACAACTTGGAAATCACCATGAATGTCAGTCCTATTCACACAACCAAAATTCACAAGGATCATCCTAAAGACCAAATTAATAAAGAGATAAATTCAGCTACTCAAACAAGGAGGATGACCAAGATTACTGAAGAACATGCTATGGCCAATTACATCAAAAGGTAGAGGAGAACAAATCACAAAGATTATCAAAACTGCTTATTTGCCTGTTTTCTCTCACAAATAGAACCCAAGAAGGTGATTCAAGCTTTGACAGATCCAAGCTGGATAGAAGCAATGCAAGAGGAGCTTCTGCAATTTAAACTTCAAAAGGTTTGGACTCTGGTGGATCTTCTTAAAGGTAAGAGGGCCATTGGAACTAAGTGGGTGTATAGAAACAAGAAAGATAAGAGAGGAATTGTAGTTAGAAACAAGGCAAGACTGGTTGCACAAGGTTACACCTAAGAAGAAGGCATTGATTATGATGAGTTTTTTGCTCTTGTTGCTAAGATAGAAGCAATCAGGTTATTTTTGGCCTATGCATCATTTATGGGATTTATTGTGTACCAGATGGATGTAAAGAGTGCCTTTTTATATGGTACTATTGAAGAGGAAGTGTATGTGTGCCAACCTCCTGGTTTTGAAGATCCACAGTTCCCTGGTAAAGTTTATAAGGTAGAAAAAGCTTTATATGGTCTACATCAAGCTCCTAGAGCCTGGTATGAAACCTTGTCTACCTACTTATTGGAAAATGGATTTAGAAGAGGCACTATAGATAAGACTCTATTCATCAAGAAGGACAAAGGTGATATCCTGTTAGTGCAGGTGTATGTTGATGACATCATCTTTGGATCTACAAAGAATTCTTTATGTGTTGAGTTTGAGCAGATGATGCACAAGAAGTTCCAGATGAGTTCTATAGGGGAGCTCACTTTCTTCTTAGGGTTGCAAGTCATGCAGAAAGATGATGGAATCTTCATCAGCCAAGACAAGTATGTGGCTGATATATTGAAGAAGTTTGATTTTGTCACTGTAAAGACAGCAAGCACTCCAATTGAGACTAACAAAGCATTGCTCAAGGATGAAGAAGCTGAGGATGTGGATGTACACTTATACAGATCAATGATTGGATCATTGATGTATTTGACAGCTTCTAGACCTGACATAATGTTTGCTGTTTGTGCTTGTGCAAGGTTTCAAGTTACTCCTAAAGTCTCACATCTTAATGCTGTGAAGAGGATCTTTAGATACTTGAAAGGTCAACCTAAATTGGGCCTTTGGTATCCTAGGGATTCACCATTTGACTTGGAAGCTTTTTCTGATAGTGATTATGCTGGAGCTAGCCTTGACAGGAAATCCATAACAGGAGGTTGTCAATTTCTTAGCAAAAGGTTGATTTCATGGCAATGTAAAAAGCAGACTATAGTTGCAAACTCTACTACTGAAGCAGAGTATGTTGCTGCTGCTAATTGCTGTGGGCAGGTGTTATGGATCCAAAATCAAATGCTTGATTATGGGTTCAACTTCATGAACACCAAGATTCACATTGATAATGAAAGCACCATTTGTATTGTGAAGAATCCAGTGTTTCATTCTAAAACCAAGCACATTGAAATAAGGCACCATTTCATCAGAGATTCTTATGAGAAGAAGTTGATTCAAGTGATCAAGATTCACACAGACCACAATGTTGCAGATCTTCTCACAAAGGCTTTTGATGTTAGCAGGTTTAACTTTTTGATTGCTAGCATTAGATTACTTAATCTCTGAAGTATTGTTTGAGGGGAGGTTAATTAAGATTGGATGAAAGGGAATGTATCATTAAGCAGAAGTGGGTAAAGGGTCAGGAATCCCATTGAACCCCAACACACATCCACAACTGTATCACTATCTAATCTTGAACCAATCATTGTTCTATCACAATCTTAACCCAAAAAGACTCAAAAACCTAGGAAAGCCAAAAGGACCACTGAGATATCTCAGTCTAGTGGACCTATTCACCTTGATGCAGATGAGACTGTCTATAAGGAGTGGGAAGACAGAATGGAAAGGGCTGCCACTACTGCTTCTAGCTTAGAAGCAGAGCAGGACAGTGGTAACATAAATAGGACCCAATCCATGGAAACACTCAATGAGTCTTTTCCTCAGGGAATTGATTCAGGTAGTGGTCCTAGGTGCCAAGATACCATATTGGGGATGCAGAAGCTCAAATTAGGTTTGGGGATGCATCTAAATAGTCTAATGATCCACCTCTCTCAATAGATAACACACTTACAAGTAGGGAGGACAACATGAAACTAAAGGAATTGATGGAACTTTGTACAAAATTGTCTGAAAGGATTCTTGATAATAAAAATAGAAAGAGTGAATTAGTGAGAAAACGAAATTAGAGATATAGTAAGCTGAAAAACAGAAAGAGAAGTTGTGTGATATAAAAACAGATAGAGTGAATTGGTGAGGAAAAGAAATGAGAGATATAGTGAGATTAAAAATAGAAAGAGAGCTTATGAGAATCAAAATTGATGATGGAAATGCTTTTTGGAAAGAAATTAGGGTTAATACTGGTATCTTAAAGTTAATGCTGCTCAGCTTAAACTTAATGCTGCTAAGCTTAAGTTAATGTTGTTAGGCTTAATTTACTGCTGCTCATATTAGTTTATGCTGCTAGGCATTTACTTACTGTTGTTAGGCATAAGTTAATGCTGCCAGGCATAACTTCCTAATGGTGGGTTAGTTAATACTATTAGGCTTAACTTAATGCTGCCAGTTCAAGTTAATGTTGTTGAGGGTAAGTTCATAAATACTTCGATTAAGGGTTTCAATCACTCATTCGTTCGATTTTACACCTTGTTATCCTCTCTAATCATAAACCCTAACTCAATTTCATCTTTAATCATCAAAACCCATCACAATGTCGACCCCAAAGTTTGCTGAAACTCACAATTTGGTTGCGTTTTTGGAGAAACCTAAAGAAAGTAATGGGTTTGAGGAAATTTTTGATTTTCTGAATGCAACATCTGTCCAATATGCGTTAACGGTCAATCAAACCATTTATACTACCTGTATTGAACAGTTCTGGACATCTGCTAAGGTCAAAACAGTTAATGGGGAACGACAGATACAAGCCCTAGTAGACAAGAAGAAGGTAATCATCTCTGAGACAAGTATAAGGAGTGACCTTAAGTTAGATGATGCTGAAGGAACAGATTGTCTACCCACTGCTATCATTTTTGCAAAATTGGAAAGAATGGGGTATGAAAATCTTACTCAAAAGCTTACATTCTATAAAGCTTATTTCTCATCCCAATGGAAATTTCTCATCCATACCATACTACAATGCCTTAGTGCTAAGACTACATATTGGAATGAATTTAGTAGCACTATGGCATCTGCTATCATATGTCTTGCCACAAACTAGAAAATTCAACCTTTCTAAGTACATTTTTGATAATATGGTGAAGAACTTAGATGGTGGGGTAAAATTTCTCATGTACCTAAGATTTATGCAAGTCTTCCTGGACAAACAAGTAGAGGGAATGTCCAAGCATAAAGGGGTTTATGTTACACCTTCCCACCCCAAGAAGGTGTTTGCTAACATGAAGAGACCATGCAAAGGTTTTTCTGGAAGGGTTACACCACTATTCTCCATAATGATGGTTCCAGCTACAGAAGACATGGGTGTAGATTTAGCTACTCCTACTGATTCACATTCCATACCCATTATCACTCAACCATCATCCTCAAAACCTCAAAAGAAAAAATCAAGAAGGAAACAAAGGCAGGACAGTGCTCCTACAAAGCCTACTACTGAAGAGACTACTCCTGAGGAACATGTCTCGACCCCTTCCTATGATCCACCTCCAAGTAGTGAGGATAGAATGCAACTTGCTGAATTGATGAGTTTGTGTACCAACCTACAGGAGAAGGTCCTTGATTTGGAGAAAGTCAAGACTGCTCAAGCAAAGGAGATTGCTAGTTTAAAGAATAGAGTCAAGCAGTTGGAAAAGAGAAGGAAGTCAAGAACTTTAGGGTTAAGAAGGTTAAGAAAGGTTGGTTCCTCTAGCAGGGTAGAATTTCTAGTTTGGGTGCTCAGGAGGATGCATCCAAACAGGGGAGGAAAATTAAAGATCTTGATGCTGATGCAGAAGTGACTTTGGTGGATGAGACTCAAGAGATGAATGATGACAACCTGATGTTTGATACAGGTGTGTTGGAAGAGCAGAGAATCAAGTTTGAAAATGTAGTTGATGAGCATGTAGTTAGTGTTGCTACAACTACAAAGTTAATTTCAGTTAGTGCTGTTGAAGTAGTTACTACTGCCAGTGCTAGTGTTGAAATTCTAGATGAATTGACTCTTGCTCAAACTTTCATTGAGATCAAAATTGCAAAACCCAAGCCTGTTACAACTACCACTACAACAGTTACATATGTTAGACCAAGGGCTAAGGGAATTATATTTCATGATCAGGAAGAACAAGTACCTGCATCTACAAAAACATTTTCTTCTTCACAATCACAACTTCCACAAGTAAAAGATAAAGGCAAAGGAAAAATGGTGGAGCCTGAAGTGCCATTAAAGAAGAAAGATCAAGTTTCTCTTGATGAAGAAATGGCTAGAAATCTTGAAGCTCAGTTGCGAGCTAAACTTATTGAAGAAGAGAGGCTTGCAAGGAAAAAGGAAGAAGAAGCCAACATAGCTCTGATTGAATCATGGGATAACACATGGTATATGTTTAATTACACATACCCTTTGCCTATAAAAACAGACTTAAAAGACAAAAAACATTCCAAAAATACATTGTATTTGTGTGTTTTGCATTTATATTGTGCAGGTAACGGATATCTAAGAAAAGGACAAAAATGAAGCCTAAATGACAAAACCGAGCACGAGTACGGAAAGAGCGTGAAAAAGTCAAAGCCAAAAGTCAACCAAAAAAGTCAACCATCAAAGTCAAAAGTCAAAATCCAAAGCCGAAACTGAAGAAATACTTAATGGGCCCATCCGTACCCATCTAATGGGCCGGGTTAGCCCATTGAGGTATTATATGAAGACTTACTAAGCCTTTAAGTTTAAAAAGCCCAATTCCTTTTTTAAATTAAAAAAGGCCCAAAACCTTCACAACACTTAACTGTGTTAAGCGCATAATTGTTAAGTCCGTTAGTTCCCAAGGACCATTCATGCAATAACAAAATACAACCTTAGGGATTAAACTTGCCAACTTCCTTAAACTTTTACACCATAAAGGACTAACCCTAAGGCACTCCAAACAAAGGACTATCCATGCAATCAAACAATACAAGTTAAAGGGCCAAAGTTGCCATTCCCCTAAATCTTCACCCTTGTTATCACCAAAACAGGGATAAAAACGAAAAAACTAAAATTGGCGCCAAATTGCCATTTTTGTGTCTTCTCCCTTGAACCCCTGCAACCACAAGACAAACCCATCACCATCCACCTTAACCCCACTTCACATGGGCCATTTGCCATGTTGGCAATCCCCTAACACCCCATTTGTCAAGGAATGAAGACAAAGAATCAAGGGTTTAGATCAAAGAACTTAGAGAGCACACAATTTGGATGGCTTGGATTGATTTTTAAACTCTCTCACACATGAAACACACCCCTCAGTTTCTCTCACAGAAGAAACACAAGTGAAGACCAAGACCCTTAGCTTAGTTCTAATATAAATAGGACCCTATTGTAGCCTTGCAGGGCATGTAGTTTAATCTAGTTAGTTTTTTAGCTGATATTAGTTTAATATAGTTTATTTTTCAAAGCATTGTACTCTCATTTTTAATTAATGAAAAAGTTGGTTTCAGTTTAAAATTCAAGTGTTCTTAAATTTCAGTTTGCATTTGTGCAATTTTTTGGACATCATCTAAGTTCTTTTTACAAATTCGTAAGCTATAAGCTCACCCTTACAAGCTGTTTAATAGCTTATAAGTGTTAGCTCACTTATTAAAAAGTTCACTGAGAAAGAATCAAAGCAAAAGAGAGTTGCTGATTTTGGCTTATTTTGGATGTTAAAGCAATATTGGATGGCTTTAAGCTTGGGTTTAGTGCTTATTGGATAAGCTCAGGATTAGTTTAGGTATAGCTTATTAGTTCTTTTAGCTTGGATGCAGGTATCCACACATAAAAAACTCAAATTTCAATTTTTAGCTTATTTACAATTACTGCTTATCTCTGCTTATTTATTGTGCATATCTGCTTATTTATGTTTAACTATCATGTTTAGTGCTTTAAATTCTTAAGTTGTAGTTTAAAACTTATTTGTTCAAGTTTGTCTTAAAATCTATAAAAATATATATTAATTAGCATAATCTGTTTTAGCTTATTCTAGTGCTTATTAGTTATTGAAATCTGCTTATTGTCACTTATTAGACTTATTAGGTATCTGGTCTTGTGAAGTTGTGGCTTAAATCAGTGTTAATCTTGTCAAAAAGTTGTTAAATTAGTGTCAAAAGGGTGTTTGGTTTAACTGATCAAGTGGGTTAAAATGGGTCAAAAAATGGTTGACACTTGAATCAGTTTAGAATAGCTCAAAGTAGTTATAAAAATCTGTTGTTAAAAGTTTTTAAGGTTTAAAACTCAAAATCAATGTTTTTTGTACTTGTGTTTTGAATCTGTGCAACTAACAGCCTTGTCATAGCTTATTTGATAAAGATTTTGAAAATGAATTTTAAGTGTTGTTTTTGGAATTGTTTATGGTGTAAAAATGCAGTAGTTAAGTGTCTATTTAGTCTGCTTTTGTTTTAGTCAAAATCTGTCTTAGTCATTTTTTCAGCTTATAAAGCCCCAATTTCATTAGCAAATTTAGGTTAGCTAAAATAGGTTTTAGCTTTTGAAAGTTCTTGCATAAGTGGTTTGGAGGCTATACTTGATCTGTTTCAGCTTAATTTTCAATTTAGGGCTTATTAGATTAGCTTAAAATAGGTCTGCATGTTAGTGTTTAAAAACTAAAAAAACCAAAAAAATTAGTTAACTGTCTGCACTGCTTTTCATCTAGCTTTTTAGTGGCTTATCTTGATTTCAAAATACTTTTTGAGAGTTGTTATAAGTAGCTTATTGACCAAGCTTTTCAGTGGTATGAGCCACTAAGCCATAAGGATCCATTAAGGAGCTTAAAAATAAGCTCAAAAAGTGTTCCTTAGGTTGTTTGGCTAGCAGATTAAGCCAAAAAGCTTATTGGCCTTTCAGACCCTTTCTGCTTATTTCCTTGGCTTACTTTTGTTCATATTTGCTTATTAGGTATAGTTTATCAGATGCATTAGCTTATTTTTCTTTTCCATGTGCTTATTTAGTCTAAAAATGCTTAACAGTTTAAACCATTTAGTCTTAGTATAAAAAAGCCAATCTATCATTTTCTTTTGCTTATTTCGGGCTTATTTTTAAGTTTTAAAAATTTTGTCTCCACAAAAGTTGTTGGTTTACAGCTTATTTATAAGCTGTGTAAAAAAGTTTTTTTAAAAAAAAAGCAAAAAGGAAAGGTGGAAGTCCAAGGTGAGCAAGGCTCGAACCTTGGACCTCAACACCCTCAACCTTTCACACCACACCCTCAAACCATCTGCCCTTGGGACTTCTTCGGTAATACTTTGCATGGTTTAATATTTAAACACACTTTGAGCCCCTTTGCTTATTTATAAGCCGTAGCCTGTTCTGGCTTATTCCGTGCTTATTTGTTGAGCTGTGTACTTCAGCTTATTTTTCCTGGCTTCCTTATAACCTTTAGGACTTTTGTGCAATTTTTCAGATTTTTCCAAAAGTATTTGTTATTTTCTTTTATTTTTCGTAGTTAAAATTTTTAGAATGTCTTTTAAAATTAGTAAATTAATTCAGAAAATTGCAAAAAAATAGTTTTTAGTTTTAGAAATGATATTTTGAGGTTTACATAGTTTAAAATCATTTTCATCATTTTTAGATTTTAAATTTCATTTTTAGCTTTTTAATTTAAGTTTAGAAATTAGTTTTAAATTATAAAAAGTAGTTAAAAATAGTTTTGTTAGTTATTATCATATTTTATACTTTTCTAAAGTAGAAAATCATTTTTTGAAATTTTTAGGTATTAATTTATCAATTTCTAGAATTTTAAATAGATTAAATAGGTTTTTAATTTATAGAAAATTATTAAAAAGTCAAAAAAATATGATTCCTTTTTAGAAAATTTTCTTTTATCATTTTAGTGGTTTAGAAACTAAGTTTGCATTTTTAGGGTTAATTTTGATTTAGTTGATAAATTAGACGCGTTTTAGGATTCCCGTTATTTGATTTCTTTGATAATTGCCTTATTTGCTACTATTAGCATGCTTTTTTTGTCTTTCCTGTAGAATTAGAAATCAAATCCAATCAAATCTTGTTCCATTCAAACATCAAATATCAAACCGACTTCGACTCTCAAATTTGCATTCCTCATCGGGAAAACGACTCGGGAATATTATACTACTCGGATTTCGTTGATATTCTTTCTTTAAACCTTATCAAGGGATACTTGATTTGGTTTGGTTAATATAAGTAGTATATTATTATATATTATTTATATATATACCTAAAGCGAGAATTCAATTTTTGGCGCCGTTGCCGGGGAGGAGTGTAAGACGATTGTCGTTGCGTTTGACAATTAGTGCTTTGAAGATCCTTCCGTGAGAAGTTATTTTGCTTATTTTCTTATAAAAATAAAAAAAAAACAAAAAGATTTTCTTTTTCTTTTTTATTATATATAAGACAAGAAAACAAATCAAAAAATATAAAAAATTGTCCTTATATATAAATAAAATGAATCAAGTATATAATACTCTCAACTTTGAGTATTATCATTAATAAGTTCCCAAACCAAAGATCAAAAACTTGCCTTTTGTGTCACTTGCGAGGTACGGCTCACCTTTGAAAGTTAAACAAACTATAAGAGGGGTATAAGGAGGGTTGTTCCGAGGAACTACGACCCTAAAGGAGAAGGTTTTTAATAGCTTCGCGCTTTCCTACTCCTCCGCTCCTTTGTGCGTTTTTCTTTTAGAGAGCTACCGTGAAGCTTGTTGATTATTAGGTTTAAGTTGTCTTATCTCATTGTCCGTTATTAAAATAAATCTTTGTGAATCAATTGTTGAAAAACCAAAAAAAAATTAATTAGTATAATTTCTCTTTTTATATTTCTTTTTAGTGCATGAGCACTCGATCTTCGACTAGGAATCTTTTTCCACCTCTCGAAGATCCCGAACGTACAATTCGAAGAAGAACTCGCGTTGATCCTAATTCTTTGAACAATTTTGAGGAAATTAACATGGCCGCTAACGGAAACGGTGATGACGGACTACCTCCTGCGGGAGGTGGTTTACCAGTTCCCGACCTCCGAACGATGGAGGAGTTGTGCCAACCGACTTTGAATGGTCGAGGCGGACCGATCGCCCCGATCAACATTCAGGCAACCAATTTTGGACTCAAGAATGACATGATTCAACAAGTTCAAAATTCTTGCCAATTTCACGGACTACCGGGTGACGATGCGAACAAGCATCTTGACAAATTTTTGCATGTCACCCAAAGTATCAAAGTGAATGGGGTCACCGATGACGCCCTTCGTCTATATCTCTTTCCTCACTCCTTGACACATCATGCCACCGCTTGGTTTGATCGTTTGCCAAGGAATTCTATCACCACATTTGAGCAAATGGCTAAAATGTTTCTCGGAAAATACTTTCCACCCTCTATGGTGACGAAGTTAAGAAATGAAATCACCAATTTCCGTCAACGTCCCGATGAGTCGTTATTCGAAGCATGGGAACGTTATAAGCTTTCGATTGATCGTTGTCCTAATCACAACATGTTACCCGTCACTCAAATAGATACTTTCTATAACGGGTTAACTTTAAGACATCGTGATACCATCAATGCTGCTGCCGGCGGGACCTTTATGAAAAGGCGACCCAAAGAGTGTTATGATCTAATCGAAAATATGACCGCTCACCACAATGATTGGGATACTTTCGCTCAAAGGAATGAGTCATCTAGTTCTATCACTTCTTCTTCCGATCCGGAAATTGTAGCACTTAAGGCTGAAATGGCGAAAATTAACAAAAAATTAATGAAAGTGCTTCAAATAAACCAACAAGTAAAAGCAATTACTCCTAGCTGTGAAACTTGTGGTGGTCCACATACTTATAATGATTGTCCAGGCACCGTTGGCCAAACTCAGAACGTATACGCTGCGGGAGCCTATAATCAAGGTGGTAATTCTTACCAACCTTAAGGTAACCATAATCTGCTTAGCTATCGTTCGGACAATTATCTTGGACCACCAGGGTTTAATCAGAATCAAAACCAAAACAATCAAAATCAAAACTACCAAAATAGGAATCAAGGAAACAATCATAATCAGGGGAATAACCAAGGAAGAAACCAATTCTTCCAAGGATCTAGTCATGTTCAAAGCCCGCCTCCGGCTTATCAAGCACCAGCTCATCAAGCCCCGGGTTACCAAGCTCCGGTTCATCAAGCCCCGATTCCTCAACCGCAAGTTGTAACTAATGCCGAATTCTTGAACTACATGAAGGCAAATGATGCCATTTTTAAAAACATGCAAACCAACATGACTACATTGGCCAATTCTACTAATGATCTTAAGAATATGTTGGGTCAATTCATGAAAATGAATACCGCTTCTACCTTGGGATCGAGAACACTCCCTAGTAATACCATTACTAACCCGAGGGAAGATTTGAAAGGTATCACCACCTGAAGTGGTGTTGCTTATAAGGGACCCACGATTCCTACTACTTCTTCTTCTCCTAAAATAGTAGAACGTAAAACCGAGGTGACAAAGGACACAGTGCCTCATACTAATAACGGAGGTACCGAAGACGTCCAACCTCCGTTTGTCCAAGTTGAAACTCAAGTACCAAATTCTGAGCCCGTTGAAGCTCCCGTTAGTGCTCTGAAGCCTAACTTGAAACCGTCAATTCCATATCCTTCTAGACTTAATGATCAAAAGCTCCGCGAAAAAGCTAACAACCAAATGGAGAAATTTTTCCAAATCTTCCAAGATTTGCATTTCGACATTAGCTTCACGGATGCTCTCGTTCACATGCCCAAATTTGCTTCACCCATTAAGGGTTTGTTAAGCAATAAAGAAAAATTGTTTGAATTGGCAAGAACTCCGTTGAATGAGCATTGTTCGGCGGTTTCCTCAAAAATTTACCCAAAAATATTGGAGACCCCGGCAAGTTTCTCATCCCGTGCGATTTTCCCGGAATGGATGTATACTTAGCCTTGGCCGATCTTGGCGCTAGCATTAACCTCATGCCACTTTCCGTGTGGAAAAAGCTTTCCCTTCCCGAACTTACTCCTACTTGTATAACTCTCGAACTTGCGGACCGGTCAATTTCTCAATCGATTGGTGTTGCCGAAGATGTCTTCATAAAAGTAGGAAAGTTCCATTTTCCGGCCGACTTTGTAGTCGTTGACTTTGATGCGGATCCCTGAGTTCCTCTAATTCTCAAGAGATCCTTTTTGAAGACCGGACGTGCTTTGATTGATGTTTACGCGAGAGAATTAACTCTTCGTGTTGGCAATAATGCCGTAACATTCAATCTTGATCAAACTTCGAGATACTCCTCTAATTATGATAATTCGGTTAACCGAATCGACATCATTGACGTTGCTTGTGAGGAGTATTCTCAAGAAGTTCTTGGATTTTCCGTGAGTGGCAATCCCACTCCATCTACGGAACCAATTGTTTCTACCTCTTCTCCTACTCTCACTCCCTTCGGGGATAGTGATTTTCTTCTCGAGGAAACCGATGCTTTCCTAGCTATTGAAGATGAGCCAATTTCACCGGAAATTGATGACTCTTACTATGATTCGGAGGGAGACATTCTTCTTCTTGAAGAATTTCTTAATGATGATCCATCATCACCACCTCTCCCTCTACAAGAACTTAAAGTTGTTGAACCTAAAAACAAAAAATATTCTATTGATAAACCACCCGAGGTTGAACTTTAGGACTTACTGCCTCATCTTGAATATGCATTTTTGGAGGGTACCGACAAATTACCCGTCATAATTGCTAAAGACTTGAAAGATGAGGAGAAAGCCGCTCTCATAAAGGTTTTGAAGTCACACAAGCGAGCTCTCGCTTGGCAACTTTCTGACATTAAGGGTATTAACCTGGAATTTTGTACACACAAGATTCTAATGGAGGATGACTTCAAACCGGCGGTTCAACACCAAAGAAGGGTTAATCCAAAAATCCATGAGGTGATCAAAAAGGAGGTTCTTAAACTCCTTGATGCCGGATTAATTTACCCATATCTCGGATAGTCCTTAGGTGAGCCCCGTGCATTGTGTACCAAAAAAGGGTGGCTTTACCGTTGTTGAAAATGAAGAAAACGAGTTAATTCCTACTTGATTGGTTACGGGATGGCGTGTATGCATTGACTACCGAAAGTTAAATGACGCCACTCGTAAAGACCATTTTCCTCTACCATTTATGGACCAAATGCTTGAGAGACTAGCGGGAAATGAATACTATTGTTTTCTCGACGGTTTCTCGGGTTACTTTCAAATTCCCATCGACCCTCAAGATCAAGAAAAGACCACATTCACGTGTCCTTATGGAACGTTTGCCTACCGTCGCATGCCTTTCAGCTTATGCAATGCACCAGGCACGTTCCAAAGGTGTATGATGGCTATCTTTCACGATATGATCGAAAAAACGATGGAAGTCTGTATGGACGACTTCTCGGACTTTGGGAATTCATTCAAAACTTGCCTCTCCCATTTGGACAAGATGCTTAAACGGTGCGAAGACACCAATCTTTGTCTAAATTGGGAAAAGAGTCACTTTATGATCAAAGAATGAATTGTCCTTGGCCATAAGATTTCCAAGAACGGGATTGAGGTTGATAAAGCTAAAGTTGATGTAATTGCTAAGCTACATCATCCCACCATCGTCAAAGGAATTCAGAGTTTCCTTGGTCACACCGGGTTTTATCGTAGATTTATTCAAGATTTCTCGAAAATTGCCCGGCCGATGACCCGTATTCTTGAAAAAGATACTCCGTTCTTGTTCTCCAAAGAGTGTATTGAAGCTTTTCAAACACTTAAGAAAAAATTTACCGAAGCACCAATATTAGTTGCCCCCGATTGGGACTTGCCCTATGAGCTCATGTGTGACGCGAGTGATTTTGCCATAGGCGCAGTCTTGGGGC
Organism: Tanacetum coccineum; assembly: GCA_026074375.1. NCBI lineage: Eukaryota > Viridiplantae > Streptophyta > Magnoliopsida > Asterales > Asteraceae > Tanacetum > Tanacetum coccineum. The sequence continues at coordinate 21,307 of BQNB010083503.1, forward strand.
AACGAAAAAAAAATATTTTCAGCCTATACACTATGCAAGCAAAACTATGACCGATGCTCAAGCTCATTACACCACGACGGAAAAAGAATTACTTGCCGTGGTGTATGCTTTCGAGAAATTCTGGCCTTACTTAGTCTTGTCAAAAACATAGTGTATACGGATCACTCGGCATTAAAATACCTTTTTAACAAGCAAGATGCTAAGCCAAGATTGCTCCAGTGGGTTCTTCTCCTTCAAGAATTTGATATCATCATCCGTGATAAAAAAGGAGCCGAGAACCTCGTGGCCGACCATTTGTCCCGATTAGAGAATCCTCACCAAAGCGTGCTCGATAAAAAGGAAATAAATGAAACGTTTCCTCTCGAAACACTTAGTATGATATCTTTTCGTGGTGATTCTAGTACCTCATGGTTTTCCCATTTTGCTAATTACCATGCGAGGAACTTTGTTGTGAAAGGGATGTCGTCCCAACAAAAGAACAAATTCATTAAAGACGTGAAGCATTACTTTTGGGACGACCCCTTCTTGTTTAAAATCTGTGCGGATCAAGTCATCCGGCGGTATGTTCATGGCCAAGAAGCCATTGATATTCTTAAGGCTTACCACAATGGACCCACCAGGGGACATCATGGCCCGAACTACACCGCTAAAAAGGTGTTTGACTCCGGTTTTTATTGGCCCACAATTTATCGTGATGCCCATTACTTAGTCAAATCATGTGACTCTTGTCAACGTCACGGGAAAATCTCGCAAAAAGATGAAATGCCCCAAAATGCCATCCAAGTTTGCGAGATTTTCGACGTATGGGGTATCGATTTTATAGGGCCGTTCCCGTCTTCACGAGGAAACAAGTATATACACGTGGTGGTCGATTACTTGTCGAAATGGGTCGAAGCGAAAGCGCTCCCCACTAACAACGCTCGAGTTGTTGTTAAAGTTTTAAAATCTCTCTTTGCTCGGTTTGGAACTCCCCGCACTATCATTAGTGATCGCGGTACGCACTTTTGCAATGACCAATTCGCAAAGGTCATGCTTAAGTACGGTGTCACTCACCGTCTTGCTACCGCGTATCACCCACAAACTAGTGGGCAAGTGGAAGTCTCCAACCGTGGTTTGAAAAGAATCTTGGAAAGGACCGTAGGCGAGAACCGTGCCTCTTGGTCGGATAAATTAGATGACGCACTATGGGCCTTCCGTACAGCTTTCAAAACACCCATCGGGTGTACTCCTTACAAGCTCGTGTACGGAAAGGCATGTCATCTACCGATCGAGCTCGAGCACAAAGCCTATTGGGCCTTGAAGCATGCAAACTTTGACCTTAAGTCCGCGGGTGATCACCGGAAAGTTCAACTCAATGAATTAAATGAACTTCGTGATCAAGCCTACAAGAACTCTTTGATCATGCCTCTAACAACCTATAACACCCTATTGCTCCAGTGTGTGTCTAGATCCATAATGACCCTCCCCCTGTGTGTAACGTATTGTCCCCACTCTTTCATCGCTCGCTCTGAACGAATCGATCGCCCTCAGGTGCCGTGAGCCTTGTGTTACCACCCTGTCCTACCCGTTACCTCTCTCTCGCACTACTGTGATGGTGTTCTCCACCTTCGTCTACACACTCTCCTTGTGTCTAAATTCCTCTGACTCCTCGCTCATACGGTGTGTGTGCAGTGTGATGTGATAGAGATGTATCTCAACTTGGCTCCTTCTACATTCACGCCTCTGCCAAGATAGCCCATAAGGTGAGTGTTCCTCTCTCATATATTACTGACTTGCACGTCCTGAACATATCGCCCTATCGATATAGCACCACCGACCTTCTATTTTTCTTACAAACTCCTAGTGCTGCCTGTTGCACACACACATCGTCCTGACAACTTACTAGACCTAAAGTGATCTCGTTCACACCCGTCCCTCTTGTCGTGTTATCGTCCACCAATCACGCTCACGCGTTGTACGCATCATCACACCCCCCCCTCCATCCTCCCCACAACCCCATCTCCCCTTACACTCTCTACACCAATATCAAACCCCAACTATACTCACCCTTCAAACTCCCAAACCCACTTTCCCACCTCTTAAATACCTCCCTTTCAATTAACAAACACTACCACCATCCATACTCACAAATACCTTAAATCATCACAATATACCACTCTACTCACTATACACTTACCCCCCCCCCCCCCTCACCTACACACATCACTCCTAAAAAAAAACCAAATAAACCACCCCCCCCTCTCACAACATATATATAATAGTGATAGAGATAGAGAGAGAGTGTGGTGTGTGTGTCATCCCCCCACTCGAGCAGTATCTGTCTCTGCTGATACATCACCCCACTACAAAAACTTGACTAAACTTAGCATTATATCGTGTTCAATCATCACGAAAGTCACACTGCTCATGTCATAATATTCATCCTGTCAAATTCATAACAAACTCAACTTCAACTCAATAATGTGTCTCTCTCGCTGACGCCTCTCTCTCACTCACACGCACCCCCTCCCAACCCCTGTCATGTGTGTTGTACATAACACTACCCTTCACGATATAGAGAGATAGAGACAAACAGATATAGAGAGAGAGAGAGAGCGACTCATCATGTATCACTCTCATCTGTCTCGTGTCTCCACATGGCCTCACCGCAGCAAATGTTGTAGTCAAATGAATTTCTCAAGATCTTTGCCCGAAGATTGATAGCTAACGATGAACTCGCCAGCTGTTGTATGTGTGTGTGTCTCTATATATCAATTTCTCCAAACACCAATATTGACCCGTTATGTGCAATATTATAGAGACAGGTGATATCTATTGTAATCTGCTGAGGTCAGTAGAGAGAGAGTGATGAGTGTGCTGAGTCTGATCATGAGATCACAATAGATAGTGTTTAAACAGAGATGGAGATATGAGAGGTAGAGAACTGTCTGTCGGCTGTCGCGCCCCTCACAAAGATACATAAGATGTAAAGTCTAGAGCGCTCGCACGTCTCACTGTGCGGCGCCTAGTATCCCGAGAGTAAGTAGAGCACTCATATGACGCGCACAGACACCTTGCTAGTAGCTCACTCTGTGGATCCGTCGGTGTTGTGTGTCGATGTGTGGTGAGCAAAGTCGGCTCTGTGTGTGTCTGTCGAGTGTCCCTCCTTGTCGATCCGATGAGCTCCGGTAAAGCTGTAGCTGGTGGCTAGCGGCGCAGCTTGGGTCTGAGATAGAGATCTCGCGTTCGCGTCTCCAAAGTGTAGAGCGTGTATGAGAGAGATACCTGACTCGCTCGCGCGCCGCACGCTCTCTGCGCGCGCTTCGCGCGCAGAGAATAGAAGTTTGTGTGTGTGTGTGTGTGACTCCGCGAGTCGATTGCGCGTGGAGATGAGAGAGAGAGATCCGCGATGCGATGATGTGTGTAGAGACCCCTTTATATGGAGGACTATATCTCTCGTAGAGTCAACGCTAATGTGTAAATGAACCATTAGAGCTTAAGAGAAATCAAGTTAATGATTTAGAACCCACCATTGAGGATGGTGAGGTTGTTGATGAACCTGTGATGGATAGAGTTGAAACTAGGTTTGATAATGAGATTGTTGATGGATTAGATGAATACCCTAGTTATTATGGCTTTGATAGGAAAACCCATATCGACTGTACTTTTAATCTAAAGTTTTCATGCATGATAGGTTACGAATATGTTGATGCTTATTTCTTCCATCTCTTGTCTATTAATATGATGTCTAAAAGATTCTATAATTCAATAATGAAAGACAAGGTTAAATACAAAGGGAAAATATAGTTGGAGCTTTTATGAACGTACCTATTTTTGTTGGAAAGTTTTCTATTGTGACAAATTTTGCAGTTGTTGATAACATGGATGCCTATCGCGATGAAGGAATGGGTGATATCATTGTTGGAAGACCGTTTTGTAAAGAAGTTGTATCAAAGCAAACCGGTTTGATGCGATGATCACCATTTTCAAAAGGAATGATGTTGTGATTTACCAAATGGCGCGCTCACACCCGAGGTTTAAACACCTAACTAATGCTCAATGCAACAAGATAAGGCCATTGTTGAAGGTGAGTGCACAAGATAAGTTGAAAGGTATTTCACACCCTTACCAAAAGCTTAAGGGATTCTACAAAGGATTTTTAGATTTGGGACCGGAATACATCAAGGATGAAAAGGTTGAAGAATGGTTCACACGCGGGCACATTAGCATGCATGAGATGGAATGAAGAGCCTGAAAAAAAGTCTAACTTAAAGACTTCGCTAAAAAGAAAAGTGTTTTCCGGGAGACAACCCAGACTGTTTTTAATTCATTTTATTGAGTCTATCTTCCCAGACATCAATAAGGCGTATCCAACCCCACCCCATATGGCGTATTGATTGTCTGGACATTATACAGTTCTTTATTTTTCCGTATTTTTAAACTTTATTGTCAGATTGTCTATACAGCGTTTTCATTATATGATACGACGTATTTGACAATATGACCTGTACTTCAGATACTTTTTACATGTTTCAATATGACGTATCCTGGTTTTAGGATACGACATATTGACTTCCTATACAATTTTTCATTTTTGTTTTTTATTTTTCTAACCGTAGAATACCCGAGATGGAATTGCATTGTTTTTCCTATATTTTATACATGGCATTACTAAACAAAAAAACAACTTTTGGTGGAGTATTTATAATCTGGAATAGTGTGTGTTGTAGTCATGTTGGCATCCAGATGCATTTACAACACACAATCTTGCTCGTAAACGTAACATGGAGGATCATATCAAGCAAATCCCAGGGGAGTTTCTCGTTCTAACTCTTTTAATTTCCTGTTTTAATGTTTTATTTATACAACAAGGATGTTGTATAATTCAAGTGGGGGGAGGAGAATTAGAACGTTTACTTGTCCTATTTTTTACAATAAAATACTTAAATTATGCCTAAATTTAAAACAAATTCAAGCATACTTTTGTGAAATTATTAGTTACATAACCGGCGCACATAACCCTTGTTAGATATTGTGAGAATTTAGCCTTATCCATTTCCAAACGTTTACCCAAATTCCTCAAAATTATGAGTGTGCCGGTGATGTTGTAGACTTTAGAACTTGGCTTGGTATATCTATTTGAGACCACAATAATAAGTACTATTTTAATAAATGGAGTAACTTGTTTAAACTGGTAAATTTCTAGGAATACACCCAAAAAGCCTGTATATGTTGTGATATTAACTAACCACACTGGTTAGTTAACCCCCGTATAAACCCTTTGTTTACTCTCATTTTTAGAGTAAAATTCCCCTAGAAAAACCTGTTGAGCCATTCTATTCTTTTTCTTACACCAAATGTTTGTTTTGTTACACCTGTACACCTTAGCATACCCTATTAGATTAAGTCCTTAATCCGTTGCTAGTTGTTTTTATATAAAGTATTGTATTTCCTGTGTAGCAATGCAATATTTTATATCTACGGTTAGGTCGGAAAAATTACACAATGCAATTGGGTACGTGTGTGAAATTTCTATCTATGAATAGGTCGGGAAGATTGCAAAATGCAATGGGAATGTAAAAGTAGTGTATATTTTTAATCTCAATTCTTTGAAGTGTGTTTTACTACTTTTACAAATTATTATTTACATCCAAAGTATGAAGAAGTATGGATAAATTATCCGGATTGATTGTAAACGTGAAGATGGTGAAATTACACAGAAAATTCGTAGTGTATATATGCTTAAAAGATCAAAAATAGTGAAAAATACAAAAATTGTAATTCTATAGAGTATTGTTGTAAGTTGGTAGAAATAAACCAACCATGTATTTCTTGTAAAAAAGTGGTAGATATCGCCACTAATTTTTGTAAAGTATGTATATTATGAACGATTGGGAGTTAACCGTTATGGGAACGGCAACTAAGGTTGTTTTTGTTGATCTATGATCAAGACGTTTGTGTATATATTTCTGTGTCTTTATCATGGGAACTGTCGGGAAAGTTACTAGAAACATTGTACCTTATTTACTTAGACTTAATCTATTTGGTTTGTTCTTTTTATTTAACAATAATTACTTTCCCTTTCCTAATCTCTATCTTTAGGTCTTACTAGAATGAGGATGCGAGCAATCACATTTGTTTATTTCGTCGTTACGGCCATGTATATGTGATTTTGTCCGCCTTGTTGTTTTATTTCTTTTGGAGAAAGGATTAGAAGATCCCTACCCTATATCACTTTTCATCATAACCCTTGGTTTCACTCGAGTGAGGAAATTGAATACAATCATGTATGTCTATTCCATCGTTATGGATGTGCATATATGGTTTGTCGCCCTTGCTGGTTTACGACTTTTAGTAAAGACTACTAGTCCTATTCTTGAGCTTATTTAAGTTAAGGAATGAATGCAACCATGTGTGTCTATTCCATCGTTATGGATGCGTATGTGTGGTTTTTCGCCATTTCTGGAATATTGGTATCGATAGAGATTAAAAAGAGTGATCAAACCTTTTAAACCTTTTAAAACTTTTAAAACCCAATTTACCTTTTGAAGACTTATTACTCCTTAGCTTTAGTGATGGAGATGTGTATCCTTGCCAAGCCTATGATAGAATACTCATCACGACTGAGCAATTGAGCGAATTAGTTACATGTTACCACATAGATTATGTTAGGATTTTAATTATGTGACGACATTACGGAATTACCATAGTTTATCAAAGTCACATACGCAAGGACTAGAATAGGTATCATTGTATAGTTGTGAGACGTATGGACTATATCTACCCCTCCATGGCTTCCATGGATGGGTTGAGACTCTTGTATCATTTCACTTTTCATCTTATTTTACACCTTTATTTCTTTTTCTACTCTCCCTCTTTAAACATGACTATATTGTGGTTTGAGTCTCCCCGGCCACCGGATCATCAATTCTTTAGATTCTTCAGATTAGTCGAGTGATTTGAGTGATTTCATATTCTTATTTCGTGAGGTGTTTAGTTATGTACTAGTAATTGAACAAATAAATGCTTAAAGGAGAAATTCCTTGACTACGGTTCAGATACATTTTCATAAATTTTCTAAAGTCTACTTGAGGACAAGTAGGATTCAAGTGGGGGGATATTTGATGACATTGAATAACGTCACTTTTGTAGCATCATTTATCCCATGTAAATTACCCATTTTGTATAATTATTGTAAGAATTGGTACTTAATCGTTTATATTTAAGATTTGTATTGGGAAGATTAGCTAAAAGGCATGCATTCTGGAGCTTAAATGAAGAAATCTAAAGAATACTGTTCTGACATACTATACGCAGTATCCATCAAGGAAGATAGGGTGTATCTGTGCCTGCACTTCACAAGAAACCACAAAGAACTAATGACTTATACGCCGTATCCAGGAAGTTCCATACGCCGTATTCTATTTCGAGTATTTAAAGATCCTAAAAGATATTAAACGTGGTCCCTACTCCAAGAAAACTCCCAATAGGCCATATTGACCTCGACCATATGGCGTATCAAAGAAATTCCAGACACTATAAATAGAAGACCTAAAACGAGTTTTAGGTGTGCTTGATCATATTTACAATACCATAACCACAGAAGTCGATTTTCAGAAGACAAGAAGAGCAAAGAAGGTCTCGCAACGCGCTTAATTCCATAGGAAACACCTTGTAATTCTCATACTCTTAATAATCGTTCAATTTTTGGTATCATTCGTTTAACTCGGTTAG
>BQNB010083504.1:0-29019 GCA_026074375.1 Tanacetum coccineum
CCCATTATGAAGCCACATATATCAAACTAAAATGAAAGGCAAAACACCAGAGATATCTAACCCCTTTCTAATAAAACATCTCTACCAAGAACACCTCTATTATGTTTTCATTATAGTAAGTAAAGACTTATATGTTCTCAAAAAACTGATGTAAAACTCATAATTAAGAACATACAATCCATCTAAAATGATGATAGAAAAAACAATTTCACCACAAATTGATTTTTTTAACCATTATAAACTATGATCCATAGCAAAATGTTATTGTAAACATCTCAAATAAGTATAAGCAAATAAACAATATTAATGATCGATTAGCATATATAAAAACAACATTGTAAATTTGTAATGTTGGTAGAAGTTCATATGTGAAGTATGATAGTGAGTTCATCACCAGCTGATGATAAAGTATAATAATTGTTTAATTTGTAGCAATTAAGCAAAAAAGTATCAAACAAAGACCAATTGACAATCACAAAAAGAAAAAAATAATATAACTAGTTGAGTTCATAAGTGGGTGACGTCACAGGATATAAAAAAATCTAAACAATGTGTATACTTAATTGCAATTATAGTTTATAAAAATTAGTTTCATCATCAATAAATTAAAGATCCGAGATGATATAACCGATACCTCAAACTAATAAACCCTAGGTAGCAATTGATGTGTTCGTATGAATTGAAATTGATTTTGTGCATTTATAAATTAACTATGTATGGAAAGGATATGTGAGTGATTGTGGTTGCTATATGTGTGGAGAGGAAATCGTCATTGTAGTAGGATGGGAGGGAAGCTTTGGAGGACTAAAAATTCTAAAAATTTTAGAGGTGTTTAATTTTAAGAAGTGTGGTTTAGGTTAATTTAGAACGCGTCAAAGTCAAAGTCAGGTAAATGCTAAAATTTTCATATTCGAACTCGATGCTATTTGAACTCGGGTTACTCGAATTCGGGTCAATTCGGGTCGGTCAACTCGAGTCGTGTAAATACGGGTTCGGGTCAACCCGAATAGGAATAAAATGTAAAAAAAATCCATTTGTGCTCTTTTAAATAGAAAATTTATAAAAAAAATTAAAAACAAATAAAAAAATTGTATTCGTGTCGACCCGAACCCGAGTTAGCGAAAAATTTCATACCCAATACCCGATCCTATTTAGTAATTGGGTAACTCGTGTTGACCCGAATAATTTTTTTTACCCGAGTAACCCGACCCGAATATGCTTAATCAAATCCGGGTCGGGTCGGGTTTTTTACACCAATAGTTAGCGGTGTTTAAAAGATCCGAGAAACCGACTAACCAAGATGAACGCTTTATTTCGAAACCAAAAAGATTCGAAATGGAAAAAACCCGCTTATCATGGTTCGGTTCCGGTTATTATCATACACCAACACCAAACCCCCCCACCCCAACAGAGAAACGCCCCCCTGTAAACCCATAGGACACAAACCAACCACTTGAAACCCCCACCACACCCTTAAAAACACAAAACCCAACAACCGCGAAAAGGAACGAAACAACAAAAAAAACCCGCTTATCATGGTTCTGTTCCGGTTATTATTTTTGGATATTCGCGAATAATTGTACTGAACCAAACAAATTGTGCATAATATACATGAAGTTTTTCTAACTAAATATTCAAATAATTATACAAGTATTTCTAAACATTTAACGTATAAGGACTTTTTTGCTCTCAATGTAAATATTTCTAAACATCTATGTGTAAAAATTGATTAATGTGATCGTAATTTATAAACGTCAAAATACTTTTTAGTTAATACATTATATATGAATATTTGGATGCAATTATTGTAACATAATAACTTTTATACGACTTTTATCTATATAATGTCATTTAATTTTACTAAAATGACATTTTACGTTCTAAATCATGCTATTATGTGTATAGTTAAACTCGATTAAACGTCTAAAATGGTTAACCGTGATTCGGCCCGCAGTAACTGCTCACTTCGGGTACCTGCATGTTCGATTACCCACCTAGTATGGTTCGGTTTCGGGTAGTAAAATTAGTTATCGGCCCCGTGATAGTTACTTTAAATCTTCCAACAAACCAAATCGAACCGCCCCATGAACAACCCTGGCAATGGTGACTCCATGTGACGTGGGTCATCCCTTTCACCCCAACGCCAACTTAGCTAGACTAAATGCATGACCAAACGCTTGTAATAAGGCGACCGCGGTCACAACCGAAAACATACCTCACTTAAACACAAAAATACCCCACAAAAACATAAATATATAAAATGAATAATTTTGTTTGAATAAAATAGCTTCACTTATAAAAGACAATATACTCTATTAAGTATTTATAATTACAGTTTAATCCACAAACTAATCATCCACTCTCATTTACACACACATAAATATAAAAAGAATACACACACAAACGAATTAACGCTATCGTAACTGTCGTCGCTATGCGCGGGTAAATCGTTTAATTATATATAAAATGAACTCGATTGGTAATTGCCACGGTTTATATAAGCCGTTCTAAATACATATATGTGTTCGTAATGAGTAACCAACCGTTCCTAGCAAATATATATTTGAAACCCTTATTATGAATCATTCCAAATACATGTGCATTTGGCACACTATATAGAAACTGTTCCAAATACGTATATGTATTTGGCACCGTTTTTACGCGCCATTCTAAATGCATATATATTTGAAATGGTTATTATAAACCATTCTAAATACACATGTATTTGGAACGGGTTTTTTGTCGTCGTTCCAAATGGTTATTTTTTGGCATGATTATCGAAATGGTACCAAATACATGTATTAGGCACAGTTTTTTCACCATCCCAAAAAAGTTCGTCCCAAAACCCCATTTTTCTTGTAGTGAAGGGGAATGGGGGTTTGAACATACGAAAACTATGTTTCCGAATGAAATAATTCTATTTTTAAAGACCTTAAAAGACATATTCAATGTTTTTGATACATATCTTTTAAATGAGGTAGCGAAAGTACAAACAGTTTTTAACCAGATGGAAGCTGCTGTTCAACATTATTTTGTAGATAAACAGTGTTTTGAAATTCAAAAGAAAGATTTTTTTCTTAAAAATGATCGACTCTTACAAAAAATCACGTCTTAAGATGTTATGATATGTGTGATGAATTCTATTGTTATTTTTGATGATGTGAATGTAGAAATGCAAAGTAGTGAATCTTGTGTGTAGTGTTTAGATCTTGATGCTGAGCTTTTGAATAAACAAAATGCGTATAATGATCTTTCAAAAAGTTATTCACAACTTGAAAAATATTGCATTTCTCTTGAGTTAACAATGCAACTAAATTAAGAAATTTTTCAAAAGGAATCATTCACTAATAATCAAAATGCTCTTGAAATTCTAGAATATTTTAAAAATAATGATTTGAAAGCTCAGCTACAAGCTAAAGACACTAAAATCTAAAGACACTACAATCTGTAAGTTGAAAGAACATATCAAATCAATGAGAGAAAATGTCAAGGAAGAGAAAGTACGAAACAGAAGTCACATCGTGACCCAAAATATAAAAGCAATCCTCGATTATAGCAACGCATCGAGGTAGAAAACGAAATAAACTTATGTTGGGCCTCGCTTGGGTTTGACTTTTCTCTCTCAAAAGTCACCCAACTCCGCGGGTCCAGTGAGGTAAACAATCTCCCAACGATATCTCCTAGGGGTAGGGGAAGACATGACTAAAACAATAACAAAGGGGTATATACTATTAGATCCCCATAATGAAAAAGTATATATTTCATATTATATAGTAGTAATTCAAAATAGAAAGAATTTCAAAGCTTTTAGGTAGCGGGAACATACGGTATATACGTACACAAACACTTATGCCCTAAAATGCAACTATATGAGGGACCCTTAAGCTATAGTCTAGGCTCAACCACCTAGTTCTCTATAACCAAAGGCTCTGATACCAATCTGTCACACCCCGCCAAGGCGGAAACGCGAGGCGTAAACAAGAATGGATATCATCACAACACATGGTGTCTATATAGAGAATACTAAAATGAAAACTAAAGTAAAGCAAAGACACAAAGTGTCATAACAATACCCAAAACCTAATGGTGTCTTTATTAATGAGAAAGAGGTCTCGTCAATAAATGACATGCAAAAACATAATCCAAACAATTCATGCAAACGCATTTATTCAAACAGAAAGCATAAATAACTCCAAGCATCCTACGGTCTCTTCTAGCCACTTCGCTCTATCTTAGCACCATTAAGCTCACCTGAAAATGATGCTTAAAAACGTCAACACAACGGTTGGTGAGAGTCATAGGTTTAAGACTCACATTATAAACCTTTCAAACCAATTACTGTGATTATCAAAACAATATAGGACAATTATGCAACATATGAACTTATGCTAACATGCAAACCAAATCACCATATCAAACCAACCATACATATACTGGGTAGGCGTACCCCTCCGATCCCACATACGTCACTTACGCACCTAAAAGTCTACCAGCTGAAGCTTATATTTAGGCCTGGACCCATACCAATTCACTGAGTTGATCAATCCCAAATTAACGATCCGTGAGATGATCAGCCCCACTATTAATGATCCTCAACACAACACAATATCATGCAACAACAAGCCATATGCAGTCACATAATGTCCACACATAATCAAAACACATAATCACAGCAATTTAAAACATTTCCAAAACACTTAGCATCATTTTCATCCCAATTTAAAACATTAAAAAGAGGGACTACGAAACTCACCTGATGCTTAGCTTCCCAAAAGAATCCAACAAATGCTTCACAAACACTTCACGGATAATCTAAACAATTAAGCACACAATAAGCTACCATCAGTTAGACATTCAACCCAATATAATGTAACCTCAACTATGATGGATATCTAAGCTATCTACCATAGTTCTATACTTGTTTTAAACCTTTTCCATCTCTTATATTCACCATTTACACTTCAACACTACACTTTAAATTTTCTGGATTAGAGCATAATTTTATACTCACTTACGCGTCCTAAACGTACCACCTAAACACTTCCACAATTCAAACCAAAATTCATCATGCTACATATATGTCTTATGAACCTCTTCTAGCTCTCCCAAAGTCATTACCCTTTTACAAATACCCTTTATAAATTCATTAATCCAAAGTGTCCAGAATTCGGCCAGAATATGACCCCCTAAAAGTATGACGTTAGATAACCAAAATTCACCATGCTACATATATGTCCTATGAACCTCTCATAGCTCTCCTGAAGCCATTACCCTTTTACAAATACCCTTTAGAAATTCATTAATCCAAAGTGTCCAGAATTCGTCCAGAATCTGACCCCCCTAAAAGCATGATGTTAGATAACCAACTTAAACTTCATAACCTACTTAGAAAAAAATCAGGGGTCACACACAAAATACAAACTAACTTACACGTGATTTAGAACCTCTAACTAGATGTCTAAGTAGTTTTAGAAAAATCAAAACCAAAACTGAAATTCGTCACTGGTTTACACACTCATTTTGTAACGACCTTTTGACCCACTTCCCAACCATAAAAACTCACGAGGCCAATTTTTCTGGAAAGTAGACTCTGTGAGGTTATCTCCACTATGTTGTAATTTGTTTATTTGAATTTTTATGAATGAGTTATGCTCGTTACAAAACTGTCTATCTTTCTGCAGTGAATTAAACAACAAATTCGGGCGATCTAAACCCTAACACATGATCAAATCTTGTAACCAATTAAACTAATGATTAAACAATCATTATAACATTATAAACTTCTAGAAAAATCAAAGCCCTAATTTATAAACCCTAATCCATCATACTTAGATTACATTAATTGAAAATTAAATAACTAGAACTAAACAAGGATTAGAAAATACCTTAACCAAGAACCCTAAAATTCTCTTCTTTTTCTTCTCTTGTAAAAATCGGCCAACTTCAATAGGGGTTTAGGGTTTTTTTTGTATTTATAGGCTCTAAGGTAATCCTAGATAAAGCCTAGTTAGTGTTTGATTTCTAATACAACTCTATTTTTTTCTTTTCTTTTCTTTTTTTCTTTTAAAATTCGTATTTTACTATTCATCTATAAAAAAAATTATTAGTTAATTAATTACCTTCATACCTTAAGTTTATAAAACCTAAGCTATATGGTAAACCATTTTGCGTTAGAAACTACTTTCTAAAAATAAACTTTTCATTTCTAAATTCACTTTCCCAAAAATAGAAAATCTTCAAAAAAACATCTCATATTTTAACAAACTTATTTCTTTCACAAATGACACACTTTCCATTTTAATCCATCACCTAGACATCCTCATATTAACCAAAACAATTCTCTCAAAATACTCAATCAATTCCATTATCACTATAAGTGATTAAAATGAAATTTCTCCATCAAATAACTCATTTCTCTTAACTTAACCTCTAAAACCTAAACTTATCTTAAATTACTAACACAAAAATACGTATACGTATAATTACTTACACAATTAACGCGAAACCTCTTCAATCACCGAAATTATTTCCTTGTCACCAAAATTGAACGAAATGAACTTTACAAAATTCAACACAAATTCAATCCCAATGAGACAATCACGCTCAATGGATTGATTATCCAATCTCACATATCCCACACAAACACATATAAACACGTATAAACACATAACCATACATTGCAACAGATACATTTAGGTCAACACTACGGTTTGACCAACCTGCTCAAGTCATGGTTGTCACAAACAGATACAGAGCATGAAGAACAAGGAAAAGATGAAGAGATGACGAATGGTAGTTGTGATGATAGTACTCAACAGACCAAATATGAACAAGTCAAGGATGATGAACATGTATCACTTACAACTGTTCATGACACCCAAAAGACTGAAGGTCCAATGCAAAGTTCCTCTGTATCTTCTGACTTTGCAAATCAATTTCTAAACTTAGATAACCTTCCGCCAACCGACACTGAAGTTGTTTCTATGATGAATGTCAAGGTTCGTCATGAAGAACCAAGTACTCAGACTTTACCTCTTCTTAATATACCTGTCATGGTAATCCCGAAAACTTCAATTACAGCAGAATCATCCATTCCTCTGACAATTTCACAATCACTCATCTTCAACAACAACCAACACCAACACCAACTCATGCACCAACAACTGCAACAACTACAACTTCAGTTCCTGCTCTTCTAGATTTTTCATCCCTGTTTGGATTCGATCAAAGAATTTCTGCTTTGGAAAAAGAGATTTCTCAATTGAAACAAGCTGACTACTCTGCACAACTGTTCGAAACGATAGTCACAAATTCTTGCAATGGTGGATGCTCAACTCAGCACAAGACTTGAAGATTCTATTAAGAAGTCTTTCAGGTCATACACTGCAGAATTTGAGAAGAAGGCTAAAGATGAGAGGAAGAGATATATAGATCTTGTTGAAAATTCTACGAAAGAGATAATCAAAGATGAGGTCAGGAGTCAACTTCCTTAGATCCTGCCAAAGGAAGTATCTGACTACGCCACTCCTGTGATTCAAAGCTCCATGACTGAATCACTTGAGAACATCGTCTTGGCCAAGTCTTCCTCTAAACCCAAGTCTACATACGAGACAGTTGCATCGCTCACTGAGTTTGAATTGAAGAAGATCCTCTTAGATAAAATTCAAAATAGTAAATCGTATCGAGGTGCTCAAGAACACAAAGATCTCTATGATGTACTGGTTAAATCTTACAAGCTTGACAAGGACCTCTTCGATTCTTAGGGTAAAGTATATTCGCTAAAGAGAGACTGAGAAGACAAATACAAATTTCTCGTATGTACTAATCCGTGAATATGTAAATAAGTAGTGTAAGAATAAACTTAGGCTTATATAGTGTTTGAGTGCGAATTTTCAAGAATTTCTTAGTAAATTCAAAAAAATTCAAATTAACGCACTCAAATACCATATAATTCCCTCATAATTTGAGGGAGAGCATTAAAATGTTCCAATAATTAGCTTGATATGTAATTAGAACATTTTTCTCCCCGAAAACATTATATTTGAATAAATTAATATCAAAAATATCAAATGATTTGACATTTTTGATAAGGAGAGAAAATGTGATTAAAATATATATAACTTGTATAACGTGATCTTAAAGACTCAAGTGTGAACTCCTATCCTCGTATGTGCTAAACATTTTCAGTTTCGATGCACATATGCAGGGGGATCATTTCTAAATAGTAAAACCATCGAGGTACTAAATGTTTTGATATATATCAAAGTACCTTGATTGATGTTTTCAAATGGTTTTAAGGCTGCGAATGATAACAAAAGACCGACCATGTAATTAATTACTTGGAGTTATAAGGTGGTTAGGTATAGGTATTCGTCCCCACGATCCAGCCAAAACCAGAGGGATCTACCCAAGGACATTCCATTAGTTAGAATAGAAGTCCTTAGGTATGATAAAAAGGAGGAAAATTGAGAAAAAGGAATAATGCCAAATGAGATGGAGCTAGTACTGGAACAAACCCAACAAGGTACTAGTCATGAAGTCTCGGTAAGCACTAAAGGGGTCGAAGAATGAAAAAGAAAATGTAAGATAAAGGGTGAAAAGAAAGAAGCCCTCCTTACACTTAGGTAGAAACCGAGTCAATACATAAACTGTCAGAAACACTAAGCTGTTGTCTGGTATTGAAGACAGTCGTCATAGACCCAGTGACGCAATACACAACCCTCCCCGACCACTCAAGGTCTCTTAAAAGACTCTTGTTTCATTTCTCACAAAGATTACACGCATTTTTATCGACTGACTCACTCCGAGTTAGTTGGTATTGAAAAGGTGGCAGTCTGCTCCAGCCTTTGATTACTAAAACCAAATGTGTACTATTGAGTCTAGAGCCAAAAGAGATCATCCTTAAATCTCACTAAGACAATATTCAAATATATTTGTTGCTCACACACTGTGAAAACAAGTAATAACTTAAGAGTCCTACGTATTCTCCTTGTGATATTGCCAAAACATCAGAGTGATACTAAAGTATTCACAATGACGATGGAAATCCTTCCAGAGCCAACATCAAACAAGCTCTACGGTAGGTGACTTGTGAGATCCTATAAGGATTAAACTTATGACACTGGATATCGATTTGGTCCAGTTTATGAATTGATGGATGAATTTTGAAAAGGATAAAACTGTTGGTGTGTTATAAAAACCGCTTGCATCTTAACATACCGACTGATTTTCCTAAATCAATTTTCAATCTCATGTCCATGGGAAGCCTCAGAAGGGAATCTGGACATAGGAAAGCTGAACACGAATTGACGGCTTAATCAGGAAGATAGTTACTTATCGGTTCACTCTTACCGTGTTATTTGCTTTGAGACGCTCTAGTAATAAGAACGGCTAGTACAACTCCGAAACCCTGTCAAGGAGATTCTTCGAAATTCTACCTGATCATAGGCAGTATTTATACTGATCAACGGGGAACCGTGGTTATTGCAACCGTATTCGATGAAGTGACAAACCCACTTTCGTCTATACATGTTGATTATCACTAACCCTTTTCATGCAGGTAATCTTGATGGTCACAGCTATTGGATCAAGACAAGTCAAGATTCATAGCCACATGCTCATACTAGATCGACTTACATAAAGACATCATGAAAGCTAGAGTACATGTTTCAAGACTTCTGCTACTCTGATACAACATGTCCTTCTTGAAGCAACGAAGTGTCTAAGTTAAAGAACTACAAGAAAGATGTTTTATTCAAGCTTTCAATCTCAAGAAAAGTATGAGCATGTTGGTCCAAAAGTCACAAGTACACAAGACGGCGATAATATCTCAAGATGATGATAAGAGATTATGCTTGGTTGATGATCTCAAAGAAGTTAAAGTTCAATCCTTCCACTCTCTCTAGATTTCTTGTCATTTGATTGTAAGATAAGATACATCATATATTCTTCAATAACGTCCCTCACTCACTAATTCTCGGATGTAGTAATATCTTATCTTGATGTGATTCGTTTGAATATGAAACACTAGATTCTTTGCGAGATGAATAGCACTCTAGTTATTACAAAACAGAACACACTCTTTTTGGGCTCTGTCTAACTCTTCAAGAAAATTCTTCAACCATACCAAATCTTTACCAGCCTCTGCAATAGCCATATACTTGGCTACGGTAGTTGACATAGCGACACACTTCTAAATTCTAGACATCCAACTAACTGATGTACCACCCATTGTGTGTAACACCCCTAAAATAGGTTGCAACGGAAATATGTCCGGGAGAGTTACTTTATAATACAACAACACAAGATACAAGAGAACGACCTTTACGTGAGTTGTTTGCAAAAGCAATCTTACAAAATTTGGACTCTAATGCACATCAGTTACGCCAAGCATCGTATACACCTGAGAAATACATGCTTAAAAATGTCAACATAAAGTTGGTGAGTTCATAGGTTTATAAAACTGTAAATGTAAATCACAAAACTATATATGAATTTACCGTGTTACAAGTTTCGCCCATACAAAACTTGTAGCGTATAAATTTATATATAGGTTTTTAATGTGTGTATGACAGTAAAATAAATTCAAGCGACACAAAATGGGTTTTCTACTGTCTAAGCTCATGAAACCGATGCATTAATTGAAATCAAGGATATGTGCCCATGGTAGGTGCCCCTTCCCGGAACACCTGAGCAGTAACTTAAATGGAATATGTGCCCTTGGTAGGTGCCCCTTCCTGAAACACCAGAGCAGTAACTTAAATAGAATATGTGCCCATGGTAGGTGCCCCTTCCCGGAACACCCGAGCAGTAACTTAAATGGAATATGTGCCCATGGTAGGTGCCCCTTCCCGGAACACCCGGGCAGTAACTTAAATCTATCATAAAAATGAGTTTGTAAACGAGCATGTAAAAGAGTTTGTAAATGAGCATGTAAAAGAGTTTGTAAATGAGTATGTAAACGAGCATATAAACGAGTTTCAAATCAATCATGTAAATGAGTTTGTAAGTAAGCTATGAAAACAAGTATGTAAACGAGTTTGTAGACGCGCATGTATTCTCCCCCAAAAGAGTTAAAAAGAGGTAAAATATGGGCCATGAAACTCACCTCAAATGAAAGTATCGAACGTAGTAACAATCAACAAAGAATGACGTCACAAATAGCCAGAAAGCAACCTAATTAATTAGAGGTCGTGTAAGAATAATGTATTTAAAATAAATACAACTATGTATTTTACATAGTTATATCACCACCTAATAGTTTGTGTTTAACTTTAAAAAATCAAAATAGTGTTTACGTTTAGTTTACCGCTTTTATTATTTTTGCAACGACAATATATATATAGTTTAGTTAATTCATAAAATAATATATATAAGGTTTTAAACCGCGTATAAATATTATATAAGTGGTGCTAAAATATTTCCTAAGGTTTTTATAGTTCAAACGGACCAAAAATGTACGAAAATATAATTTTACTATTCATGTTAGAAAAAATAGTGCAGAAATTTTTATAACACTTTTCAAAAAATAGTCCAAGTTTGATTAGAAGTAACTCACTCGTTTTACACTTTTGGGCTTCAAAACCAGCGAATGTTATGTGAAAAATCATACCGGACAACATTTTAGTTTTATCCTTAAGCCGGTTTGGATCCGAAAATGGTTAAAACACGATTTATAAAACTGTCAGATTTAAAAACTATTTTGCCGGTATTGTTTTAAATCTAGTTTTGACCATATCTTATTCGTTTTAAGTCCGTTTTTAGCGTTTTTTTTATATGCACATAATCGTGTTAAGATATACCAACATATTTTTAAGGTTTTGGCTCGACAAAAAGTCCGCAACCAAGTGTTATATACATGCTGCCCCTAAAGGTGTTTTACAAACTTGTCGTCAAGTATTTCTACTCTATGTTCATACCACAAATCCACTAGTCTATATATTTGAACCACTTTTAAAATTCACAATCATTCACTAACCTAATCTCATCCAACACTTCACAATATCATGAAATAATCATAAGATCAAATAAGCTATTTTATGAATTTTAAATCTAACCACATGTGTAAAATTATAAGTAAGTAGTGTTCTTGATTTATTTGCAAATGTTTATAAAAGTAAACTAATTGGTGATATAACTTTATAATTAAGATGTTTATATGTAAAAATACATAATAAAAGTATAGAAACATGAATGAAGATAATCAATATGTATGAGAATCAAAAGAGTAAAAATAGTATGCTTACAAAGCTTAAGAACACAAAAGAAACATAGGCTTTGATTTTTAACCCAAGAACTTAATCAAAACCCCAACATGAATTATGAAACCTTAACTTGCAAACCAACTTGGAACACCTTAGATTATACCCTTGATTAACCTTGTATACTTGAAATATCAAGTAAATAAAAGACAATGGAACCCCTTTTTTTGTTTTATGACGTGAGCTAGGATGAGAGAAAAGAGAGATATGTTTGTTCTTGGTGAATGAAATGAAGTGTATGAGTGAAGTATTCTTATATAGAAAAGGTTGACTAGCTTTGCAAAAATATCTAGAAGACAAGAAACACATTCATTAATGAAAGTATGGGGGCGTGGGCTTGGTGTAAGAAAGCATGGGAGGTTGGCTAGTGTAAGGATTTGTGTAAGAGAGTTGAAAGAAAAATGAACCAAAGTTGGTAAAATTAATATCTAGTGAATAACTAGTAAGACAAGTGTATTATTTGTGTAAAAACCACTATGGGCCGGTTTTGGTGATGATAATGGGTAGGAAAATGTTTAATTTTTGTTAAGGTATAAATATTAAGGGTATTGGTATAGGTGGTATAGTTTATATGCATGCATGAAAGCTCAAAACGCCAAACATAAACGTTTTACATAATGTATAAAAATAAAATACGATAAGTTATAAATTATCTTCGTAATAATTATATAACACTTATTTGACGTAAACTTTTATTTGTTTGATGTCGATTTACGTTAATTGTTGATTTTCGGTTTACGCGATTTAACTTAATGGTTAAAATTAAAAGTAAACGCGTGAAAGTTTAAAATAAATAGTAGAGAGTTTATTAACATAAAATGACCTAAAATTGTGGGTTGTTACAGTCTCCTCGTGTTAAAAGAATTTTGTCCCGAAATTCAGTTTGAGTTGCCTTTCAGAGTGGTGTTGGTGAAGAGGTGCGGGTACTTGTTGCGGAATACTTATCTTAATCCTCTAATAACGTGGTAACCAATTTTGTTTTCTTAATATAGAGCGTCTCATTAGGACGGATTTCAATTCCTTGTATGTACTACTTAAGTTTTTCATCCTTGATATTTTCCACCTTAATTGTTTCAGCGTGAGCATTCAAGATTTGTGACGGCAGATTCAATTTTATTGTTGTGACTAAAGTTCAGATCCTAGTGGTCTTATCCATTTCCTTTCGGCTTAAAGCGTCATCTATAATATTCTCCTTTCCAGGGTGATAACGAATTTATACCTATTATGGCGTTGCATCTACTAAGTTCTTTAGTATTACGTCGAGGTTGAATGGGTAATTTAGTGAATTCCTTAATGGCGGCTAAATTCGTTGGCGAATTGTTCTAGGGCGACTAGTGACGCGTCTCGACTTTTTGACATAGGATTTGGCATAAGGTGATGTCACCTCTATGTAGTAAGGTGGAGTAAAGGTCTACTTAGTTACTATGATTACTAGTTCAGTTTCTCGTGACAAACACGTTTTATGAATACAGACACAAAAATTTATATTTCGGGGATATAAGTAGAAAATTGATTTTGACAAAAGTTTAAAGGTGACTACTCTCAGTATGGCATGGTCCTTTCTGGATTATACATAGGTGATCAAGCTATGTATAATTGAGGACTAACGATGTATAGCTCATTGTCGTCAAACTAAGGTTATGCAATAGATAGTATCAAATAGTTTTATAGGATGACAAAATAATTCACAAGGTAAAAGTAAGTTTGTTTATAGGATGACAATAAAATGATTTGCGAGAAAACTGTAAGATGGTTTACAAGACAATAGCTAAATAGCTCATTAGGTGATAGTAAAATAATTTATGTGATGAAAACAAAATGGTTTCATAAAGTAAAAACAAGGTGATAGTAACGTGGTTTTTGAGATGATTGCAAAGTAATGTATAAGATGATAGTGAGGTAGTTTATAAGATGATGGAAAAATAGTTTATAAGATGATATGAAAATTGTTTATAAGATGGTAACGAATTGGTTCATAAAATGGTTGCAAGTTGGTTTATGTATGATAGTAAATTAGTTTATGAAAAATTTATGAAATAGTAAAAATTCATAAGATGATGGTAAGATAATCTTCATGGTGATAATAAAATGGGTTATTAAGTAATAGCAATATGGTTCGTATGATGGTAAGAGATTAGTTTATAAGGTGGTAGTTTACTAGATGATAGTAGAAATGGTTTATAAAGCGATTGTAGAATAGTTTATGAAATGTTAGTTCGTTTGACGATAGCAAGATAATTATAAATGATTAGTAAAATAGCTTATTATGTGATAGTGAAATAGTTCATAAAGTCGTTGTAAAAAATATTTAAATAGCTATAATAGTTTAAGGAGTGGCTTGCATAAATAATTAGAGAGTTAAAGTAAAATCGACAAAGTTTTCATGACACATGAGTTTAATAGATAATTTAAAATCATCCACATAGTAAAATAAAATTTTAAAAGAAGGTATGAATATGAAATCTTATAGGAAATAAAGTCTATGATGGTTCCAAGTTAGGTTTCACTAGATAAGACGGGTCACAAGATGACGTAGGTGTTTCAACAATATGAGACGGGTGTTTAACTCGGAGTTGAATGATAAGGTAACTAGTGGGATTGGCGGACTGTGACAAGCTTCAATGTTATGTAAAACGGTATTACGTAAAATCATAAAAAGTTTTAAAGAACATCGTGTCATTCACAATGTCTTGAGAAAAGTTCTAGTATTTATATAAATAACTCTTATATAAACAAGTGTAAAATATACGCAAGAGAAGGTAAGCATATATATATATATATATAAGTCATGTAAGCAAGTAGTGTAAGCAAGTAGTGTAAGCAAGTAACCAAGTAGTGTGTATGATAGATAAGGTCAGTGTAAGCAAGTAATGTAAGCAAAGTAAGCAGGTAGTGTGTATGCACATGAAAAAGTTTGATGTGATGCAACGTTTATAAAAATGGTTATAGTCTAGGTAAAATATGCAACCTAGTTCTCAATATGTATGCACATGAAAATGTTTGATGTGATGCAACTTTTATGAAAACGATTATAGTCTAGGTAAAATATGCAATCTAGTTCTCTATAACCTTGGCTCTAGATACCAATCTGTAACACCCCCAAAATAGGTCGCAGCGGAAATATGTCCGGGAGTGTTACTTCATAATACAACATCACAAGATACAAGAGAACGACCTATACATGAGTTGTTTGCAAAAGCAATCTTGCAAAATTTAGACTCCAGTGCACATCAGTTACGTGAACCATCTTATACACCTGAGAAATATATGCTTAAAATGTCAACATAAAGTTGGTGAGTTAATAGGTTTATAAAACTGTAAATGTAAATCACAAAACTATATACGAATTTACCGTGTTACAAGTTTCGCCCATACAAGACTTGTAGCGTATAAATTTATATATAGGTTTTTAATGTGTGTATGACAGTAAAATAAATTCAAGCCATACAAAATGGGGTTTCTACTGTCTAAGCTCATGAAACCGATGAAATAACTTAAATCAAGGATATGTGCCCATGGTAGGTGCCCCTTCCCGGAACACCCGAGCAGTAACTTAAATGGAATATGTGCCCATGGTAGGTGCCCCTTCCCGGAACACCCGAGCAGTAACTTAAATGGAATATGTGCCCATGGTAGGTGCCCCTTCCCGGAACACTCAAGCAGTAACTTAAATCTATCATGAAAATGAGTTTGTAAACGAGCATGTGAAAGAGTTTGTAAATGAGCATGTAAAAGAGTTTGTAAATGAGTATGTAAACGAGCATATAAACGCTTTTAAAATCAATCATGTAAATGAGTTTGTAAGTAAGCTATGAAAACACGTATGCAAATGAGTTTGTAGATGCGCATGTATTCTTCCCCAAAAGAGTTAAAAAGAACTAAAATATGGGCCATGAAACTCACCTCAAATGAAAGTATCGAACGTAGTAACAATCAATAAAGAATGACGTCACAAATAGCCGAAAAGCAACATAATTAATTATAGGTCGTGTAAGAATAATGTATTTAAAATAATTACAACAATGTATTTTACATAGTTATATCGCCACCTAATAGTTTGTGTTTAACTTTAATAAATCAAAATAGTGTTTACGTTAAGTTTATCGCTTTTATTATGTTTACGTTAACTTTAATAAATCGAAATAGTGTTTACGTTAAGTTTATCGCTTTTATTATTTTTGCAACGACAATATATATATAGTTCAGTTAATTCATAAAATAATATTTATAAGGTTTTAAACCGCATATAAATATTATATAAGTGGTGCTAAAATATTTTCTAATGTTTTATAGTTCAAACGGACCAAAAATGTCTGAAAATATAATTTTACTATTCATGTCAAGAAAAATAGTACAGAAATTTTTATAACACTTTCAGAAAAATAGTCCAAGTTTGATTAAGAATAACTCACTCGTTTTATACTTTTGGGCTTCGAAACCCGCGAAACCTTAGCGAAAAATCATACCAGACAACATTTTAGTTTTATACTTAATCCGGTTTGGACTTAAAAATGGTTAAAAACACGATTTATAAAAATGCCAGATTTATGCCGAAAAAACTGTTTTGTTGGTATTGTTTCAAATCTAGTTTTGGCCATAACTTATTCGTTTTAAGTTCGTTTATAGCGTTTTTTATATTCACGGAATCGTGTTAAGATATACTACTATATTTTTAAGGTTTTGGCTCGACAAAAAGTCCGCAACCAACTGTTATACACCTGCTGCCCCTAAAGGTGTTTTACAAACTTTTCTTCAAGTATTTCTACTTCATTTTCATACCACAAATTCACTAGTCTATATATTTCAACCACTTTCAAAATTCACAATCATCCACTAACCTAATCCTTATCAACACTTCACAATATCATGAAATAATCATAAGATTAAATAAGCTAGTTTATGAATTTTAAATCTAACCACATGTCTAAAATCATAAGTAAGTAGTGTTCTTGATTTATTTGCAAATGTTTATAAAAGTAAACTAGTTGGTGATATAAATTTATAATTAAGATGTTTATATGTAAAAATACATAATGAAAATATAGAAACATGAATGAACTTAATCAGTATGTATGAAATCAAAAGAGTAAAAAGAGTATGCTTACAAAGATTAAGAATACAAAAAAACATAAGCTTTGATTTTTAACCTAAGAACTTAATCAAAACCCCAACTTAAATTATGAAACCCTAACTTGCAAACCAATTTGGAACACCTTAGATTATACTCTTGATTAACCTTGTATACTTGAAATATCAAGTAAATGGAATATAATGGAACCTCTTTTTTTGTTTTATGCCATGAGCTTGGAGGAGAGAAAAGAGAAATATGTTTGTTCTTGGTTAATGAAATGAAGTGTATGAGTGAAGTGTTCTTATATAGAAAAGGTTAACTAGCTTTGCAAAAATATCTAGAAGATAAAGAAACACATTCATTAATGAAAGTATGGGGGCATGAGCTAGGTGTAAGAAAGCATGGGAGGTTGGCTAGTGTAAGAGAGTTGGAAGAAAAATGAACCAAAGTTGATAAAATTAATATCTAGTGAATAATTAGTAAGACTTGTGTATTATTTGTGTAAAAACCACTATGGGCCAGTTTTGGTGATGATAATGGGTAAGGAAATGTTTAATTTTTTTAAGGTACAAATATTGAGGGTATTTGTATAGGTGGTATAGTTTACATGCATGCATGAAAGCTCAAAACGTGAAACGTAAACGTTTTACGTAACGTATAAAAATAAAATACAAAAAGTTATAAATTATCTTCGTAATAATTATATAACACTTGTTTGACGTAAACTTATATTTGTTTGATGCCGGTTTACGTTAATTGTTGATTTTTGGTTTACGCAATTTAACTTAACGGTTGAAATTAAAAGTAAACGCGTGAAAGTTTAAAATAAATAGTTGAGAGTTTATTGACGTAAAATAACCTAAAATTGTGGGTTGTTACACTATGAAAACATAACCCGTAGTACTCTTGCCCGAATCTAAGAAACCTCCATAGTCTGAATCAGAGAATCCTTCTAAGACAACCTTTTTTTGATGAAACAGAGAGTAGCCTTCGAAGTATCTTTCAAGTAGCGTAGCAGCCACTTGACAGCTTCCTAATGCTCCCTTCCTGGGTTAGATATAAATTTGCTAACAGCTCCCACTGCATGAGCTATATCTGGCCTTGTACACACCATAGCGTACATCACACTGCCAACTGCTGAAGCATAAGGAAGCTTAGCTGTTCTTCATCTAGAAGCCTTCGTCTTAGGTGCTTGTTTCTTATTAAGCTTAAATTGGTCTCCCAAATGCTGACATCTAGCCTCTGTATCCTTCATATTAAACTTCTCTAAAACCTTCCCTATGTATTTCTCTTAGGATAGCCTTAGAGTACTCTTCGTTTTATCTCTAATGATGCTCATGCCTAGAATCTGCTTTGCGGAGCCTAAATCATTCATCTCGAATTCTTGAGACAACTACCTCTTGAACTTCTTGATCTCTGCCATGTCGGAGCCTGCTACCAACATGTCATCAACATATAACAGTAATATAATAGAGGACGAACTAACTTTCTTCAAGTAGCAACAATGGTCCATAACACATCTCTTGTATCCTGCCCTTTGCATAAAACTGTCAAGTTTCAAGTACCATTGTCTCAGTGCTTGCTTTAATCCGTACAAACTTTTCTTCAACTTGCACACGAGGTTTTCTTCTTTCCCAGCTGACTGAAAACCCTCTGGTTGTGTCATGTAGATGTCTTCATCAAGGTCATCATGTAAGAAGGTTGTCTTGACATCTAATTGCTCTAGATTCAAGTCCTCTATGGCTACAATACTCAAGACTAATCTGATTGTAGTCATCTTCACAACTGGGGAGAAGATCTCATTGTAGTCTACCCCTGTTTTTGTTGGAAATCCTTAACCACCATTCGAGCCTTGTACCTTTGCCATCCTGCTCTTATTTAACCTTTAACACCCACTTGCTCTGTAATGCATTCTTTCTTGGTGGTAATCTGACTTAGGACCAAGTCTGGTTCTTTTCAAGTGAACTTATCTATTTATTTATAGCCTTCTTACACTGTAGGGATTCTTTGCTACTCAAGGCTACTGAATAAGACTCTGGTTCACCATTCTATGTCAGTAGCAAATAGTTTGCTGATAGAGAGTACCTAACTAGAGCCTTAGACTCTCGGGTGGATCTTCGTACCTGTAGAGTCTTTGAGCCTCCCTCCTCAGAGAATGCTCAGTCTTCAGAGTCTTCTTCATCTGATCTTCCATTATCCTCGAAGCTCCCACTGTTTTCAGACCCATCACTCGTATTTGAGCTTCCACATGGGCTCTGAGTGATTTTTAAACTCAACCCATGCTCTGTAACCATGCTTTTATTTGCAAGGTTCTCTGGAGAGTCTTCCAACACCACTTGATCCTACTGATTTAGCTTTCTTAAGTTACCAGAATCTGTTGCAGCCTTGACTTCATATAGAGAGTCCTCATTAAATGTGACATCTCTGCTTTAGACGACCTTGTGACCCTTCAAATCCCAAAAGCGATATCTAATCTCATCTAAGCCATAGCCTATGAATGTGCACTTCATAGACTTTGCATCTAGCTTATCTCTTGCAACATCTTTCACTTTAACGTAGGAGTCACACACAAATACTTTCAAGTGTGCAAGACTAACTTCCTTCCCTTGCCATTCCTCTTTTGGAATTTTGAACCCTAAAGGCACGGAAGGTCCGCGATTAATTAAATAAGCTACCGTATTAACTGAATCTTCCCAGAACATCTTTTGAAGCCCTAAATGAAGCCTCATACTCTTCGCTCTCCCATTCAATGTCTGGTTCATTCTTTCAGCAACACCGTTCTGTTGAGGTGTTTTTGGGACTGTTTTAAACATCCTAATCTCGTTCTCAGAATAATACTCAATGAATCCTCTGCTACTATACTCTTCACCATTAACGGATTTCAAACACTTCGAAGGTTTGTTTCATTCTCCACTGCAGCCTTCCACTTTTTAAAAGTGTTGAATTCCTCAGATTTATTTTTAAGAAAATAAACCCATACCTTCCTACTACTATCATTGATAAAGGCAACATAGTAGCAGGATCCGCCTATTGATGCAACAGATGTAGGGCCATAGACATTTGTATGAACTAGCTTGAGCCTCTATAGTTTTCTTGTATTCCTAGACTTTACGAAGCTTACCTTCTTCTATTTCCCTAATACACATTGCTCACAAAAGCCTACAACAGCCTTCTTTAAATCTGGAATCCTACCATTCAAAGCTAGAATCTTCATACCCTTCTCACTCATGTGCCTAAGCTTCTGGTGCCACAGAGTTGTGTTGCCCCTACCATCAATAGCTGTGTTAATCCTATCGGAGGGTACCTCAACCATATACAGGCTTCCACGTTTGTTCCCACGAGCTACCACCAAACTACCTTTAGTAACCTTTCACTGCTAGTCTCCAAAGCCTACGTGGTAGCCTTCCTCATCAAGCTGCCCAACAAAGATTAACCTCCTCTTTAGGCTTAGAATGTACCTAACATCCTTCAGAGTCTAACTTATACCAAAAAAAGTTTTAAGGACAAGATCCCCAACTCCTGTAATATCTAGAGTCTTGTCTTCTTTGCAAAAGGTAGCATGGAATGATGCACAATAATCCATAATACGATCCTCAATCGTATTCTCAACGCAACATACTAATGTGTCATCATAGTCTTTAACTGCTATGTTAACCTCCTTATCCTTCGAAGCTACAGGCTTCGGACACTGATTTTGAAAGTAGCCCTTCTGGTTGCAATTCCAACATGTGATATCCTGCCTGTTCTTGGACTGGCCTCTCTTCTTTGATTTTGATCTACCTCTGTTTTGCTTCTTCCCTCTGTCTTGCTTTCTGCCCCTGCCTTTGTCTTTTTCACTTAACAAAGAGTTTGAGTACTCTTAGGATGTCTTCCCATGGATATCTTCCCCAAGAATTAAATCACGAATGTTATCAAACTTAAACTTAGTAGTTCTAGTTGAACCACTAACTGTTGTAATAGTGCCTGACCAGCTCTCGGGCAACGAAGAGAGTAACAATAGAGCTTGTACTTCATCATTGAATTTAATATCAACCGAAATCAACCTTGATAGGTTTGAATTAAACTCGTTCACATTATCTACAACGGAGGCTCCTTCCTTCATCTTCGTATTCACCAACTGTCGAATAAGAAACACCTTATTTGACACCCCAGGTTTCTCGTACATATTAGACAGAGCCTTAAACAAGTCGTATCTAGTCTTCTCATTGACAACATTGTAGGCTACGTTCTTTGCCAATGATAGCCTGACCGCACCCAGAGCCTGCCTATCTGGCAGGGTCCAGCCCTCACCCTTCATGCTTGTAGGTTTGGATTCTGCCAAAGGCTCGTAAAGCTTCTTCTGATACAGATAGTCATTGATCTGCATCTTCTAGAACTCGAAATCATGACCATCAAACTTGTCAGTATTTATCTTACCGTCTTATGCCATTGCTTATCGTAGCCTGGCTGTGATACCACTTTGTTAGGGTATATCACACTTGCACACACCGCTCGAACAAACAAAGAATACGAACAACGCTTGCGGAAGGTAAAGAACACGATATATAATGTAGTATCTATGACTTAGGTAGTCGTAGCAGTCCATGAGGTCAAACCAGAGAGATTTTATTATTGTGGTACACACACAAAAGAGATACGGTTTACAATTACAATGAGGGGATATTTATAAGTGTGAAACCTTAATCTTGACTTACTCCCTAAGATTGCATCTTAAAGCCAAACTAACTACATATGGGCCGAGCCCATCTTCCAGAAGTTTTTGCCCAGCAGGGAGGGAGCCTATATTAGTCTTCACAACTCAACATGATGTGCCATTTGAAAACAGGCTAAACATGAAAGAAGAATCCACCTTAATTGAGAAAACTCTAATTACAAATACTTTAAAATGTTGGTATTAGAGTCTTCATAATCAAATATTTCCCGGATAAATTAATCGTGTATAATCCACTTTACTAATACATTATTTCGACCCTATTTAGTGCTTTGCGTTACACAAAATTTGTGTTGGCATAAGAAAAAACACACTATAATTCCAGGCATAAGAAATAGAGCAAAACATGGATAATTTGTTGTATTTGTTCATTTCATGGAAAGACCAAGATGGTGTCTATATATCGTCCGTCCCAAATTAATAGTCCCTTTTACCATTTTAAGCTGTCCCAAAATTATTGTCCTATTCTAAATATAGTTGTGAGTAATGTAACAGTTTTGCCATATTACACCTAATGATACTATGATAATTACAAACTTTATTCAAAGGCTTTAATTAATTGCATAAGGTAGGACTATCATTCTGCAAAAGTGTAAGAGAAGAGAATGCAATAATAATTAATGTTTCCTTTAACTGTGTTGTTTTTTATCGATTGGACAATTTAATTTTTTTTAGGAGGAAGGAGTAATGACAAAAGTGATTTTGGTGTAAAAGCTACACATGTCATCAATGGGACACACATTTATGAAAAGTTACAAACCTGTGTCATTGTGTGTGAAATTCAGTGATAGTTTTGGAAAAGTCCCAAATTAGCGATACTTATTCCGAGTCCACTATTAGAATAGTTACAATCTAGTTGAACTATTGCAACACTTGTGTGTGCACATAATTTTTCACTAACTTTTTCCATTCATTTTTCTATCACTTTTTGTGTCTGTTAATCAAGTTTATTGTGTAGTTCTATACAAGCGTGCAATCCACACCTCAAAACTTACGTATTAGACTTAACTTGGGAAATCTCTTTGTCTCGGGTAATCAACTCATCACACAAATGTGTGTGATGACACTAAAATCACCAACATAAGAAGTAGATATGTCACTATGATGAGTCATAAACATTGAAGCAAAACCCATGACACTTCTCTTGTAATCAATCCATTTAATACACAAAACAACAAAAACATTGTGTGTTTTTCACCTATTTTTTTTAAAACCCTTCAAATTCCATTTCCCCACTTGTTTCTCTTTAGGTAAAAAGCCAAGATAAATCTATGTACTAACCGAAGTGACTGGATTTTTTTATTGTTGTCGTTATTACGTTATTTAGTTTTTAAACGTTTTATACTTTTTTTATTACGTTTATCCGTTTTATACGTTTTCATTGTTATAGAGTTGGTACGTTTTTATTGTTCTTAGTTTTGTGAGGTTTTTATACATTTTCGTCCTGTCGTTATACGTTTTCGTCCGTTGTTTAATATGTTTTGTGTGTGACGTTTTCATTCATTTTTTTTTACCTTTTCGTCCATTTTTTACGTTTTTGTCAGTTTTATACGTTTTCGTACTGTTTAATGTACATTTGACTCCGATTTCATAAGTTTTTGTCTGTTTCGTCCGGTTTTTTACACGGTTTTTGCCCGCTTTTAAACGTTTTGTCCGTTTTTATACGTCTTTCTTTGTTTTTGTACATTTTTGCCCCCCCCCCACCCCATGTTTTTAATACGATTTCATTCTGTTTTTTCAACGTATTTGTCCATTTTATGTTTTCGTATGTTTTCTTACGTTTTGTGCGTTTTTATACAAGATTCGTACTGTTTTTTTACGTCTTCATCAGGTTCGTTTTTGTGTGTTTTCGTCGTTGTGTTATGGTTTACGTCGGTTTTATATGGTTTTTTTTTTTTCACGGGTCATATTTTTTTGTGTGGTACGTTTATACGTTTTTATCGTTCTTATATGTTTTTATTCGTTATTTTGTACATTTTTATACTTTGTTACGGTTTTAATAACATATTTATACGTTAAAAGCCTACAAAAAACGTATAAGATCGAATAAAACCGTATGTAAAAGCGTACCGCAAAACAACGTAATGAAACGAAAAAAACGTTGTGTAAAACGTATAAAAAGGATTGAAAACGTTACAAAGAGATGACAAAGCGTATATAAAAACAAAACGGAAAGTAAAAATACGGACAAAAACGGTATTAAAATGGGCAAAAGGTTATCAATAACGGAGAAAATACCACAAAACGGGCGAAAACGTATAAAACGGGACAAAAATGTGTAAAAAACGGACAAAAATGTCGTATAAAAACGGGTGTTGAAATCGTTAGTGTAAGATAAGGGAAAAGTTATAAAATGTGACAAAGACTCGTAAAAAAATGAACGAAAACGTATAAAAATGGATAAAAAACGTTATAAAAATTGTTCAACAGACTTATAAAAACGTATATAAAGCCGACCTGCTTTTTGACTATTCTTACTATATATTTGATATTTTATTATATTATATATATTTTAAGGTGTAGTCAGAGCGGATCACACATGCATAACCAATTGATGATAACCTAAAATCTATGTGATTTAAATTAAAGACACGTAGCATAAAACTGTCAAAACACTTTAAATTTCACTTCAGGTCATGTCAGAGTGTAGCTAGAGTCTTCTCGAGCCTTAGCTCAAAACTACAAAGTTGTAGATCTACAAGTCGTGGACCACCCAAAAAAAATTCAAAATTTTTTCCGATATCGGATGAATTTATTATGAATTTTTTTTACTAACATGTGTCATAACACTCGCGAAAAACGTAAAATTCAACTAATACACATCAAGATCTGATTTTTATCATCAATTATGCATGTTTAACACTTAACAATTATTATACATTCTTGTCATCATCCATGGTAAACTTGTAAGACTCACCATGGATCTCATCAAATTAACATTTAATAAAGCGAGAAGATTCTTATTAACAATTAATACATACCGATTATTAACAATTAATCTACGATATCCATCAAATAAAAATTGCATACATCTTAGGGTTTTGTCTAATTAATTTTATTAACCCTAATTAGGGTTTATGAACACAAGATCATCAAATAAAAATTAAGACAATATCAAAACCTAGCAATTTTTTTAATGTTCATAATTATGTAATTTATAGATCTATATGACCTGCTCTGATACCACTGTTGGAGTTAGTAGACATTAATATCATATTAACTATTAATAAATACGAGCACGCAGCGGAAGACTAGCACGTAAGATCATTCACACAGTCATATAAATTAACATAATAATAATAAAAGAAAAGCGTACCTTTTAGAAAAGCGTACCTTTTAGCAAATCTTGAATTAATAAATCAAGAACAATATAAGATCAAAATCTCTCTTTGGATTCGTACACACGTTTGTTAGCGATTCAATTAGAATGCCAGTTCTTTTATAAACAATAAGCAAAACAACTTACTTTAAGTTGATTAATCAAATCGGTTTTCCCACTTGGTTGGGTGTAGCCGATTGACTCAACAAGAGAGAAGGGGAAGAGAAAAGAAGTTTTGCTTTTAGGGTTTCACCAAAAGTGATATATCAAAACAATGAGCCTTGATTTGTTTATATAGGCATAAGGAATTTGTTATAAGGAAACAAATTCCCACATCCTCTTTGTGAGGTATAACCAGCCCACAACCCAAGCCAAAACTTTCCTTTTCTCATTATTTAACATTAAGTCCTTTATGTTAACATTTAACGACCTTTAAATAAATTCCGTTAAGTAACTAATTAATTAACGACCGTTATCTTATTATTTACACAATTAATAAAAAATAATTAATTATATTTATTGAATCCAAACGCCATCGTGTGCGTCTCCAAAGGCCCGAGTCGCATTGGAATGAAACAACGTTTTGAATTATCCATTCTATATCTCTTAAGGATTTTGTCAAGATAAGCATTTTGACTTAATCCAATCAACCGTCTTGATCTATCTCTATAGATTTTTATTCCAAGAATAAACGCCGCTTCTCCTAAATCTTTCATAGAAAAACACTTACCAAGATAGTCCTTAAGTTCTTGAAGACTTGGTATATGATTTCCCATTAATATTATGTCATCAACATATAAGATTAGGAAAATAACGTTACTCACACTAGCCTTTTGATATACACATGGCTTATCAAGATTTTAATGAAAACTAAACTTTTTGATTTCCTCGTCAAATCTTTTATTCCAGCTCCTAGATGCTTGCTTAAGTCCATAAATAGATCTTTGAAGCTTACATATTTTACTAGGATGATTAGGATCAATAAAACCTTCAGGTTGTTCCATATATATTTTTTCTTCTAAGAAAAGTAGAAGTATTATCAAAAAGTACATCCCATAACACAAAAATAACTTGCATCTCCAATCTAAGGATTAAGTAACGAAAAATCAATTACACTTCACTTGATGACACGATCCATAAAGTGAGTGACCTGCGTTGGAGAAGTCCGATCATGCAAATCATTGAATAACGTGTAGATGAAGAACCATGTCTTAAAATATTCTACAGAATATAACCAAACACTCAATATATGTCTTAATTCAATTATATGGCCATATAAATTAATCGACATAGACATTAAAATAACATTTTATTCATGGATTAAACATAGCAAAATAGGACCAATAATTAATGGAAACGAATCATATCAAATACTTCAATTCATAAAATCACATAGTTTTAACAATATCATTTATCCAAAATCCAGAAATACAGATTACATGAAACTACCAGCTAAGTCTTTCGTAAAACGGATCACTAGATTTCATCTGTATGAACTTAACATATCAATTTCGCCAGTTTTAATGCACTCAAACAGAACCTAATGATTTTTCTTTGAAAGTGTCTGGCGCCTTTCTTAATTCCGATCTTTGGCTAAGATAATTGCAGCAGAATTTCACAATCATTTTATCGGATAGTCATATTGAAGAACTACGCCAATGAATTTCATCAATAAACTTCCATTATCCTAACAACTTCTTTTGCACTTCAGAAAGCACTATATATTCAGCTTCTTTGGCATGTCGTGCATAGTACTTTGTTTGGACTTTTCCATACAACTGTGCCCCCATTCAAAATGAAGACATATCCAGTTTGAGATTTTGTGTCATCTCTATCGGTCTCGAATCCAGCATCACAATAACATTTAACTTGCAGTTCTGCTTCAGGATTACCACCATACACCAAAAACATGTCTTTAGTATTTCTTAAATACTTAATAATATTTTTCACAGCAGTCCAGTGAGCTTCACCAGGATTCTGTTAAAATCGGCTTGTGATGTTTTACGCGAACGCCACATCAGGTCTTGTACACCTCACAACATACATAATGGATCCTACAGCCGAAGCATAAGGAACATTTTGCATACGCTTCATCTCTGCAGATGTTGTAGTACATTGAGATTTATTTAAATGAAGATCAACTTGCATTGGAATGGAACCACGTTTTGAATTATCCATTCTATATCTCTTGAGGATTTTGTCAAGATAATCATTTTGACTTAATCCAATCAACCGCCTTGATCTATCTCTATAAATTTTTATTCCAAGAATAAACGCCGCTTTTCCTAAATCTTTCATAGAAAAACACTTACCAAGATAGTCCTTAACTTCTTGAAGACTTGGTATATGATTTCCCATTAATATTATGTCATCAACATATAAGATTAGAAAAATAATGTTACTCCCACTAGTCTTTTGATATACACATGGCTCATCAAGATTTTGATGAAAACCAAACTTTTTGATTTCCTTATCAAATCTCTTATTCCAGCTCCTAGATGCTTGCTTAAGTCCATACATGGATCTTTGAAGCTTACATACTTTACTGGGATAATTAGGATCAATAAAACCTTCAGGTTGTTCCATATAGATTTCTTCTTCTAAGAAACCATTCAAGAACGCGGTTTTAACGTCCATTTGCCAAATCTCATAGTCATAGTACACACCGTTTATAGCTATAGAATTCCTAATACTCTATCTCGGCAACAGGTGAAAATATTTCCTCATAGTCAATCTTCATGAGATAACTCAAGAATATAACTATAATTCCTGCATACAATAATCACGTCTATAAATAAGATCAGCAGATTCTATATCTGTCAGCAAAAATGAGAACATGACCAGCAGGAACGGCTTCTAAGTCTTCCAGCATAAACTCTATAATATAACCAGCAGAAACACTACTTGAACTGCCAGGAGAAACCACTTAATGCCATCAGCAGAAACGAACATCTCTAACAGCAGAAACAACACTTAGTCGTTTTCAATAATTCCCAACATAAAACATGGAACATACGAAGTATAAAAATGTCTTCTCATGTAAATAAAGTAAGTAAAACTGCTAGAAAAACAAAATAGAAACTATAAAGTTTTACAAATCAAAATTATATAATGTAAAAAATACATAATAAAAAAAACATAAAAAATGTCTTGTCCTATTAATAAACAAACATGAACAACTCGTTTTCTTAAACAAACGAACATAAAATATCTTCAACATCTAATTCTACGTTTCTACCACTCTCTTTTTGAAGTATGAAATCCTTTTCCAAGAAATCTGCATACCTCTCAATAACTATTTTGTTTTTAGGTGGGTAGTAGAAATAGTAACCCATAGTTTCCTTAGGGTATCCTACGAAGATACACTTAACAGATCTTTGTTGAAGTTTATCAGGCGTGTGACGTTTCACATGTGCCTCACATCCCCAGACCTTTAAGTAAGACAAGTTAGGAACTTTTCCATGCCATAGTTAGGAACTTTTCCATGCCATAGTTCATATGGAGTCTTTTCTACCTTCTTGGTAGGAACCATATTGAGAATGCGTGCAGCAAACTCTAGAGCATAATTGTAACACCCCCAAATAGGGTCGCATCGGAATAAGGGTCCGGGGCGTGTTACTTCTTAGATCAATAACACAAGATAATATAAGAACGACCA